>CAUYQG010145108.1:64-17294 GCA_963574415.1 Tarsius wallacei | reverse complement strand
GAAAATCCCAAGAATTGAAGGTGTTTTGTTTAACATGACAGTTAAATTAAACTTGTTTGATTACACTTAAAAAAAAAAAGTTGTACATGAATTTGTGCAGGAGTTGGCTCCCCTAACCCGTATGTTGTTCAAGGGTCAACTATATATCCAAAAAAATTAAAAACAAGATCTCAAGGAGATACGTGCATACCCATGTTCACTACAGCATTACTCACAATAGTCAAGAGGTGAAAGCAACTTAAATGTCCATCAACAAAAAAATGAATAAAGAAAATGTGATGTATATATGCAATGGAGTGTTATTCAGCCTTTAAAGAGGAAATTGTCATATGATACAACATGGATGAACCTTTAGGACATTATGATGTTTATAAATAAGCCAGTCACAAAAAGACAAACACTACATGATTCTGCTTATATGAGGTACCCTGAATTAGTCAAACTATATTTTTCTTTTCTCTCTTTTTTTTTTTTGGTGGAGACGGGGGTCTTGCTATGTTGTCTAGGTTGGACTCTAACTCCTGGCCTCAAGCAATCCTGCCTTGGCCTTCCAAAGCACTGGGATTACAGGTATGAGCCATCGCGCCCAGTCAGACTCTTAAAAACTGAAAGTGGAATGCTGGTTGCCAGGGGCCGGGGGAGAGGAAAGGGGAAGTCATTGTTCAGTGGGTATAGAGTTACAGTTTTATAAAATGAAAACCTTCTAAAGATAAGCTACACAATAATGTACAAATAATACTACTGCATTGCATACTTAAAAATTAAGATGGACTATGCACGGTGGCTCACGCTTGTAATCCCAGCTCTTTAGGAGGATGAGGTGGGAGGACTGAGTCCAGGATTATGAGACCAGTCTGAACGACATAGTGAGACCTCTTCTCTACTAAAAAAAAAATTTTTTTTGAGTTGGAGTCTCACTCTGTCACCTAGGCTGGAGTACAGTGGAACACTGATGGCCACTGCAGCCTCAATCTGCTGCAGTGCAGTAGCACAACCATGGCTCACTGCAACTTCAACCTCCTGGGTTCAGGGAATCCTTCCACCTTAGTCTTTTTTATTTATTGCAGAGATGAGGTCTCACCTTGTTGCTCAGGCTGGTCTCGAACCCCTGGGCCCAGGCAATCCTTTTGCCTCTGCCTCCCAATGTGCTGGGATTACAGGCGTGAGCCATTGTGCCCAGCTTCTCTACAAAAAAAAATTTTTTTTTGAGTTGGAGTCTCACTCCGTCGCCCAGACTGGAGGGCAGTGGCATGCTCCCAGCCACCGCAGCCTCAACCTGCTGGGTTCTGGTGATCCTTCCACCTCAGTCTTCCAAGTAGCTGGAACTATAGGCACACGCTACCATGCCCAGCTAATTTTTTATTTATTGTAGAGACAAGGTCTTGCCAAGTTGCCCGGGTAGGTCTCAAACCCGAGGCCTCAGGCAATCCACTTGCCTCAGCCTCCCAATGTGCTGGGATTACATGCTGAGCCACCAAGCCTGGCCAAAAAAATTTTTTTTTAAAGTTAGCCAGGTATGATGGCACATGCCTATAGTCCCAGTTACTCGGGATGCTAAAGCGGAAGGATCACCTGAGCCCCAGAGGTTTAAGTTGTACTGAGCCATGGTTGTACTACTGCACTCCAGCCTGACCAAACAGAGTGAAAGATTCAGATGGTAAATGTTATGCTATGTTTTCTGACCACAAGAAGCGTAAAGTGTTTGGAGGGAGAAGCGTGAAGTGTCTTTGGGCATAGAGGGGCACCAGCAGCCAGGGAGGAAGGGCTCACCTTATGCCAGGCTGAGCCTGCAGATGAGTTCACCAGGGCCAAGGAATCCTGCCCCTCCAGCCAAGCCTGCTTTTTCATGAGGACAAGGAGATGACTACTCCCACAAAGAGGACTGCTGGGCCCCTGGGGAGGAGTGCCTTAGGGAAGGCAGAGCATGTTGGTGTGTAAGACAGGATTCAAGGGCAAACCCCAGGACCATGCCCAGTTACCAAAGTCTACATTCACTGCCCTGTCCTGGGGCAAGGCCAGCAGCCTTGGGCTGCAACTGAAGATAAGGCAAGGCGGTCTGCAGGGGCTGGCTAGGCTCTCCAAGGGTCCAACTTCTCAGCACCATAAATCATTCCTCTAGTCTGGGGCAGTCCCGTCAGAGGGGCACTGACCTTACACCAAGACTTCTGACTCCGAAGGCAGGACAGGAAGGAAAGAAGGGCCTAGAACTGTCATGGACTGGATCATAAATGTTGGCAACAGGGTCACAGACAGGACAGGCTGTCCTGACATCTTTAATGACACAGACTTCAAAGTACTTGGCCTCCTTGGAAAGGAAAGAGTTCTAAGACCATCAGACTACGAAGAAACAAGAGCCTGAGCATATGGCAGGACTGCACCAGGGCAGGCACTGGGGGCTTCGGATTCAGAGCCCCCTTCCTGTCCACAGGGAGCACCTCTCAGGAGTTTCCGCAGCCCCAACTTCTTTCTCTGCAGAGCGGCTGGACAGACCAACAAGCAGACAGACCAAACAGGCCTGGTGCACAGGGAGGGAAGTTGGGTCTGGACTCCAAGGCAGCCCAGTGTCCTGGAGTGGGGAGAGTTCCAGTTCCAGCCCCCACTTACTGCGATGCACTGCCGCATGATGCAGCTCTGCTTCATCCGCCCGGGGCCCCCGAACTTCTTCATGTCCTTGCAGAAGTGGCACTCTCCACACTCGGTCCGCAGGCAGGCCTCGCACTTGCGGCATCGCGTCCGGCGCCGCCGAGCTCCTGCCGTTGTCCGGTTGGCAGCCAACTTCACCGCGGAGGCTGGGCCCAGCTTCCCCTTGGGCCGACCCACAGCCCGGTTCTGCAGGAGAACAGACAGGACTGGTCAAAGGGGAGGCTGCCAGACTTGGCGTAGCCAGACCCCCAGGAGGAGGTGTAACAGACTAAACAGTGTTTCACAGAAGCGTTTTGAAGTCCTAACCCCAGGTGCCTCCAAATGCGACCTCAGTTGGAAACGGGCTTTGCAGAGATAGTTGGGTTAAATGAAATCATGCAGGTGAACCCTAATCCAGGATGGCTGGAGTCCTTATGAAAGGGGAACTTTGGACACAGAGACAGACAAACACAGAGGCAACACATGTGAAGACACAACAGGGAGAAGATGGCCATGTGACTGAAGTCCTATCAATAAGCCAAGAAGTGCTGAGGACTACCAACAAACACCAAGGAGCTACAGGAGTCAGGGAAGAATCCCCTAGAGCTGCAGAGTGAGCATGCCACTCTCACTTTCAGCTCATGTCAGCCAATACCTTGATTTTAGACTCTGGTCTCCAGAACCATGAGAGAATAAACGTCCATTATTTTAGGCCACTCACCATGGGCACTCTAGGAAATAACTACGGAGTGCACTCTGCATCTCATGGCTGCACGCTGGGCTCAAGACCCTGCCACAGCCCCCACGCCACAGGACAGGTCCCTGTCCGCCTTTCCAGCCTCTTCCTGTTCTTGGCTAGGCTGTGCTTCCCAGAAAGACCACACGGGGCCACACAGGCAGCCTCTGTTCACTTTCCAGGAACACCAACCCCCTCCCCACACCACTTGGCTGATACCCACTCATTCCACAGGACCAGTTTACATGTGGCTTTCTTCTGGAAGCCCTCCGTGCCTACCTGTACTGGGTACAGAAGCCCTAATTGTAATCATTTGTTCCTGCTCTGGTCTTCCCTTTGTGTGTGTTGGGGGGGCGGAGAAGACAGGCACAGGATGGCACTCATCAAGGGGGTCTTATCTACTGCTGTCTCTAAGAAGGCCTGAGCATGCAGAACACGCTCAACAAATCCAACCCAGCCCAGGGAGGATGGGAGAGTAATCTTCAGGTCCTCTGATTTCTCAGACCTTCCCTAAATGAGCATCAGGAGCTTCCTGCCCTGTGACTCAGAGAATAGGGATAGGTAGGCAAACAGAGGGCATGCTAAAGGCACTAAAGCCAGGAAGAGACAGCCATAGTCCCTGCCCTCTGGTCCTTTCCTCCTGGCCACCAGCCCCAGAGCCTCTGCAAACCCAAGATTCACGGTGGAGCCCCTAAGCTAGCTGCCAAGGACAACTGTCTGCAGAGGTCCCCTGTTCACCTGGGATCTGCAGTGGGAAGGACCAGGTTGGGAGAGTTTGTCTTGTCTGAAGCATCCTTCTGAAGAGCACGAATTTGCTGAGAAATTTAAGTTCCTTTGTGAGGTAGACACATTGTTCTCCTTGAACCCATGTGATCTAACTGGCACCTAGCACTTAAAGCCCCTTTCAGCTAACCAAACAGCCCAGGTCCAGTACCATTCTTTTAATTTTAGTTGGCTGTCAGACTTGAATCCCCAAGCAAATAAACCTATCCTTTTGTTTGAGTTAAAGGGCCCAGGAAAGTTACTATGCATACAGGGACCCCTCCCACAACACACACAACTCCCCGCCGCATGCTAGGGGCTGACTAGAAACTTCTACCACCACCCTCCTTTGGTGTCAACACCTAAGCAGATCCTTCTCTCAGATTTCCTTTCCCAGCAGACCACAGTTTAAGAAGTGAGGCCCCGTCGGCCCAAGGGCCACCTCAGAGCGCTATGGTCCTGGGTCTCTATCCCACTCAATTGCTCTGAACCCCAAAGAAGAAAGGGTTCCATCCATCCTCATCTCCCCTCTGCCCTGCCCTGGCTGCTGGGGACCCTTGGTCACACTCACCTCCCCCAAGGAGACTGTGGCATGGGGGGTCAGGCCCCGGGCTGAAGGGTTGCTCACAGGCCAGCTGTCCACCACCAGCCCCAAGGCAACAAAGGGTCCTGCAGGTCTCTGACACTAGTCCGTACTGTGAGTTCCAAGTGCACCCCCCTTACACGCTCAAATAGCCCCAGCATGATAGCACCTTTGGTGGGCCGGTCAGCTAACACGCACACAGCCGTCAGGTCAGACCTGGCTGCTGACATTAAAAGTGAAACAAGATCAGTTTTCAGAGCTTTTTGGATTTGAGAATGGTACATAAGAGATTATGGGCCTGAAGCTGAGCAGTTGACCAAGAACAAGCAAGAATGCTGAGAGAAGGCAGGCATGACTGGCGGCAATGGTAGCGTTAAGTATTTCCTTGTATGTCACATGTAAAGACCCACTAATTGTATATATGACATTACCTAATTTTCCCTGTAACAATCCTGTGAGGGATGCCTTAATGCCATTTCTCAGATGAAAAAACTGAAGCCAGAAGTTAAGTGACTTGTCCACTGTCAGGGAGCCAGAAGGCTGTGATAACAAAACTAAAAACCCTGGCAGACACACGTGCAAAGTGAGGCAAGAGGCCCAAAGACCCAACAGAACTACCATGACATTCTTAGTATGAAGGGTGCCAACAAGAGGTGCGGAGAAGTACAGCTACCTCCAGAGAAGGGGAAACCCAAAAAGATGTCTCCCCGTCTTCATAGCCCACAGCACTTTCTGATTCTACGCCTCCAAAGGGCGAGTGTCTAGTTACCAACTCACTCCTCAAACATCTGAAATGGGCAACGATGTGGGCAGATTGAGGCCTGGGGTCAGGTGCAGAATGAACAGCGCATGGGCCACCTCTGAGGACAAAACCAAAGGTGAAGGGTTCAAACTCAGACAGACCCTCAGAGCAAGAAGTCTCAAGATCATCTTCTCCAGGGAAATACTAAAAAGAATTCCAGGAGTCCAAAGGAACATCAGGTAAAAACAGCCACCAAGTGCCTCTGGCCTTGCTGGTCCTGAGGACAGTGTCTGGACAGACAAAAAAGTTGGGATAGGACAAATGCAGTGGCTCATGCCTATAAATCTCAGCACTTTGGGAGGCCAAGGCAAGAGCCAGGAGTTAAATCCTGAGCCCAGGAGTTAGAGACTAGCCTGATAGCAAGACCCTGTCTCTGCAAAAAAATTTTAAAAATTAGCCAGGTGTGGGGGTGCACACCTATAGTCCCAGCTACTTGGGGATGCTGAGGCAGGATTGCCTGAGCCCAGGAGGTTGAGGCTGCAGTGATCGTGCCACTGCACTCAGCCTGGGCAACAGAGTGAGACATTGACTTAAAAAAAAAAAAGTTGGGCCAATCCAACCAGAGTCACAAAAGATCATATGTTGATGTGAAACAAGTCCAACTGCCCCACCTTCCAAAGCACATTCCCATCCAAAGAAGCATTTATCCAACCTATGAAAAACAAATATGCCTGGACCTCGATGTCAGTGGAGACATCTGGAAAATGACAGAGCAAGTGACAGGTGACGTCTCAAAAGCAGAGGTGTGAGAAACTGCTGTTCTCTGAAAACTCTGGTCCTGTCCTCTCTACCAGCTGCCAAGTCAAGCTGGAAAGGCTTTTGCTGCCTACAGCTTCACAGGCTGGCCTCTGTGGAAAGTGGTCACCAGCTGCCTGGTCAGGAGTATCAGAGTCACAGTGAAATGCAGTATCCTAATATCCACTGCAAATGCCATCAGGTAGGAAAGACATTGGATGGTCTCTAGCAGAAGTACAAGGACTCTGAAGAATGAACTAGGAAACGTGATGGCAGAATAACAGAAAATGACGGGACAAAAGGAATACAGAGGAAGGCAAGTCAGTCAATGACCTCTTCTTTTGGCAAGAAGCTTCTGTCCTAAGGTCTTTTGGGTGCTACACAAAGTTTCAAACACCAAGTCTAACTCCCACTCTACCCTATCCCTGCCCCAGCAAAGGGAGTGATGGCATCCACAAATATCCACTTACAAACCAGCATCCCCAATCCTAAGGCCTCTTGTTGGTCTTATTAGCCAGCACCCATATCCTCAGCTCATCATGAAAGGTTAAGAAAATCTGGAACCTCTACAAACGTGCACATACACACAAATCTCAGTAATCCAATACCTGTTCTCCATCAACAACTCAAAAAGCATCTCCCTTAAAGTGAGTATTATCAAGGTAGTTCTTTTATTCACTTCACCAATATTTACTGAGTTCCTCTAGTCTACCAGATACTATCCTACAGAAAATTCATGAGCAGAACTTCCTCAATTACTCAGCTCTAAGATACAGGTATTAAAATTACTTGGATTGGTTAGGCATGGTGTCTCACGCCTGCAATCCTCGCACTTCGGGAGGCTGAGCTGGGAGGATCACTTGAGGCCAGGAGCTTAAGACCAGCCTGGGTACAACATAGTGAGACACTATCTCTACAAAAATTTTTTTTTTAATTAGGCAGGTGTGGTGGGGCACACATTCGTAGTCCCAGATACTCAGGAGGCTTAGATGGGAAAATTGCTTGAGCCCAGGAGTTTGAGGCTGCAGTGAGTTGTGATCATGTCACTGCACTCCAGTCTGGGTGACAGAGCGAGATCCTGTTTCTTAAAAAAAAAAAAAAAGTATAACATATATACTTTTTAATAATATATATTTGCTTTTAGAGGTTCACTTTTTTTTTTTTTGAGTTAAAGTCTCACTCTCACCCAGACTGCAGTGCAGTGGCCGCTCCTGGCCACTGCAGCCTCAACCTGCTGGGCTCCGGCGATCCTTCCGCCTCAGCCTACCAAGTGGCTGGAACTACAGGCGTGCTACCACGCCAGCTAATTTTTGATTTATTGTAGAGATGAGGTCTCACCAAGTTGCCCAGGTGGGTCTCGAACCCCGTGGGCTCAGGCAATCCACTCACCTCGGCCTCCCAAAGCGCAGGATTACAGGCTGAGCCACCGAGCCCGGCTGAGGTACACTTTTTAATATATAACTTTGATTAGCCTAAATTAAAATAAACACATTCTATGTTCACAGATTGGAGGATTTAACACTGTTTAAATGGCTATACTCCCCAAAGTGATCAACGATCAGCAGATTCAATTCAACCCCTATGAAAATCCCAATGGGCTTTTCTGCAAAATTGACATGATGATCCTAAAATTCATGTGAAAAGTGTAAGCGCCCCAGAAGAGCCAAAACAATCTTAAAAAAGCACAGGACTCACACTTCCTGATTTCAAAACTCACAACAAAGCAACAGTAAACAAGACAATGTGGTAGTGGCATAAAGACAAGCATATATAGATTAATGGAATAGAATTGAGAGAGTTCAGAATAAACTTTGGGAGGTCGAGGTTAGAGGATCACCTGAGCCTCCGGGTTTGAGACCAGCCTGGGCAACTTGATGAGACCTCATCTCCACAATAAATCAAAAAATTAGCTGGGTGTGGTGGCGCGTGACTGTAGTTCCAGCTACTTGGAAGGCTGAGGTGGAAGAATCACCTGAGCCTAGCAGGTAGAGGCTGTGGTGGCCATGAGCATGCCACTGCACTCCAGCCTGGGCAACAGAGTGAGACTTCCACTCAAAAACAAAAAAAAAAAAACAAAAAAAAAACATTAAAAACTTTTGCTGGTGCAGTGGCTCACACCTGTAATCCCAGCACTTTGGGAGGCTGAGGCAAGAGGACTGCCTGTGCCCAGGGGTTCAAGACCAACATGCATAACTTGGCGAGACCTCAGCTCTACAATAAATCAAAAAAATTAGCCAGGCATGGTAGTGCATGCCTGTAGTTCCAGTTACTTGAAAGGCTGAGGCAGAAGGATCGCCTGAGACCAGCAGGTCGAGGCTGTGGTGACCATGAGCATGCCACTGCACTCCAGCCTGGGTGACAGAATAAGACTCCAACTTAAAAAAATAAAAAAATAAAGATACTATCAGCTGAAAAAACCTAGAAAATGGGAGAAAATATTTGCAAGTCATGTATCTAGTAAGGGGTTAGTATTCAGAATATACAATGAACTCTGATGGCCCAACAATAAAAAGATAATTTGCCAATTTAAAAATAGGCAAAACAGGAGCTCGAGGCTGCAGTGAGCTAGGATCACATCACTGCCTGGGTGACAGTGTGAGACCCTGTCTCAAAATGTAAAAATAAATTCATTAAATAAATAAAAATGGGCAGAGAATTTGAATCAGTTTATCCAAAAAAGATCTATAAATAGCCAATAAGTATATGAAAAGACACTTAACATCGCTAGCTAATAGAGTATGTAATTTGCACTTCAGACTCATTCATTAACCCCCTCATTCACACATGCACCAACCTGTGTTTTCTGGCTGTGAATTATGTATCAGATTCGATGCTAAGTGCTGGGACTACAGAAATGAGTAAACTGTGTTCCTTACTCTGAAAGGCATTACAGTCTGGGGGGAGAAAGACATGCAACCACATAAATGCAATGTAACACTATGATGATGATATCAAAAGCTAACATTTATTGAAGTGCTAGTCACCCTTTTCAATATTTGTATCAACAACCTAAGAGAAAGGAATTACTAATTATTTCAAGTGTGAAAACTGAGGCACAGCTAATTAAGTAACCTGCCCAATGTCAACTTACCAATAAATGAGAAAGCTGAGATATGAACCCAGGCAGAAGCTGGACCCTGGCATACTGACCCAGAAGAAATGCCTGTCTCACGGGTAGAAGTTGGAAAAAGCATTCCAGAACCTAGGAGAGGGTGAACAGGGTAGGCCTTGGAGGGAGAACAGGGCTCTGCAGGCCAGAGGTAGGGGTGGGGTTAGGGAGCAGATATTCTAGGCAGAAGGAAGGGTAAGATAGCGATGTGAAACTACATGACACAATCAAGGAACTGCAAAGAGCTCGACACGACTGCTAGAAGACAACTCTGAAGTGGCAGGAGCCTCATCTGCCACCACAGGGAGATGGACCCATAAGAGAAAGCTGCAGGCTTTCCAACATGATTGTATTCTGGCAACAGTGTGGGGAGTGGATATTTTTGGGACAGCGGGCAAGATGAAAGACAGGGAGATCAGCTGAAGATTATGAAGGCATGAACAGAAGCAAAGGAAGGAATGAAGAGGAAGGGGTGATTTGATTTGGGAGATATTACAGAAGTAGACTTGGTTCTAGAAGATCCAGTGATTGACTAAACATGGGGTGTACACGCAGGAAGAATCCAAGAAGATTTAGGTTTCAGACTTGAGTAACAGAACACAGGGGCTTAGGAGAAGGGAGAAAACAATGACTCACCTGTGGACATGTGGAATCTATGGGACTCATGGGACATCCAAGGAAGGTGTCCAGCAAGCGGGTGGGACCAGAGCTAAGATACATACCTGAGAATCGACTAGTTAAGTTCAGGAGGCTGAAAAGGAGGATGGACAGTGAAGAGAGTCTTTGACAGTACCCTCAAGCCTGAAATTCAAGGGGCAAGTGAGAAAAAGTCACTTGCTGAAGAATGTCCAGAAAGGCCGGAGAAATAGCAGGAGGCTGTGGCACCACAAGAGCCAGGGAAAAGTTTCTTTTGTTTTCTTTTCTTTTTTTGAGTTGGAGTCTCAACTCCGTCGCCCAGGCTGGAGTGCAGTGGCATGCTCACAGCCACTGCAGCCTCGAGCTGCTGGGCTCAGGTGATCCTTCCACCTCAGCCTTCCAAGTACCTGGAACTACAGCCATGCACCACCACTCCCGGCTAATTTTTTGATTTATTGTAGAAACGAGCTCTCGCCTCTATGAGAAAGGAATTACAGGCTGGTCTCGAACCCGTGGGCTTAGGCAATCCTCTCACCTCGGCCTCCCAAAGTGCTGGAATTATAGGCATGAGCCACATTGCCCAGCCTTCTTTTCTTTTTTAAGAGGCAGGGTCTTGCCCTGTCTACCCAGCTGGAGTACAGTGGCGTGATCCTGGCTCACAGCCGTCTCAAACTCCTGGGATCAAGTAATCCTCCCATCTCAGCCTCCTGAGTAGCTGAAACTACAGGCATGCACCATCATGCCTGGCTAATTTTTGTTTTATTTTTTGTAGATGGGGGTCTCACTATGCTGCCTGGGCTGGTCTGAAACTCATAGCCTTAAGCAATCCTCCCGCCTCCGCCTCCCAAAGTGCTGGGATTACAGGCATGAACCACTGTGCCTGGCAGAGAAGTTTCAATAAGAGAGCAGTCAAGAATTCCAACTGTCAGGAGAAGCCAAGTGAGACAAAAAATAAAACGTAGCTATATGTTTTTATAGTTAAGGCAGTTCCAAGTTTTCTACGAAGCTATCCCTAACAACATGACACTAACACTTAGCCCTCCAAGGGGTGGCCACAGCCTCCAAAATTTCTTTGAACGTGCTAATGTTATATTCTACTGCCCAACACAGTCATTATTTACGTCAACATTATGTCTGTCCTCAAATCTTCAAGCATAATAGACATCCCCCAAAAGTTGGATTTTACTCGCTTTTTTCCCCCCTCTATGCTTAGCACACACGTGTAGACTCCAGGAAGAGCTGTTTTTTTTTCACATATTGAGGGTAAGGAGCAAGAGAATAAAAAAACAAGAGCTACCAGAAAACCCAGGAGATGGGAGGGCCTCCGGAGAATCCGAGGAAAGCTAAAGACCTTTTCCCCAGAAAGATGCACACAGGCACAAAGTAACAAAACTTTTGTATACATTTTCAGGAAAATTCAGGGACTCCAGTCTTAAAATTTTACTATTTAAGAAGCCATAATGGGTAACACAGTGGTTACGACCACATACATTTCTAAGCTATTTTCTTCTCCATAATTTACTAATTATTATTATTATTTTCAATGACAAGCTGTAGTCATTTTTACAGAAAAAAAGTAATAAAAACTATTTTCACTTCAGGGGATAGAAAAAAAAAAAAAACCAAGACATTACAAGAATTTTTCTCACTAACAGCCCTTCTGTAAGGGGCACCTCCCTGTATGGGACAGCAAAGGTTTTTAAAGAATTCTCAGATACATTCTATACTGGAGAAGCAAATGATGCCTGTGGGAGAAGGCCCAGCCGAGGGTGCACACCAGCAAACAGCAAGCAAGGGGTCGCCTGCCAATATGGCTCACCCGCCATCACCCACTGGCTCCTGTCCCACAGACTGTGGCACTTGAAGAAACCCAGGCTGTTGAGGGAAGGCCTGGGGCAGACAGACCACCCACCAGGATAGGCCTAGTCAAGTCTGGACACCAGTCTCAGGTGGGGATGAGAAGAATAGCCAAAACCCGGGTGGGAGTTGGGGAGTCGGGTGAAGGCGAGGCCAGCTGCAGGGATGGACTGAGCAGCAGTGACTCCCCAGGAGGATCCCTCTGTCCATCCATACACCAGGACTCGTCCCGTTCACCAAGGGTTTTCTCCTTTGGTGCCAAACCCATTCAGCAGGGCAGCACAGGGGCAGAGAGAGACTTGGGGAAGAGTTGGGTCTAGAGCTGCAGACTCCAGAGACTAGCTCTGCTTTGGAAAATGCAAATACCTTTCAGGTCCTCAGATGAAGCCACTCTTCTCAGGCCCAGGCTGAGAAAACTTGAGGAAAGTGCGGAGGTGAGGGGGAGAGAAGGGGTAGTGAGCCACAGCCTGTGGTGTCCCCAGATGCAGGGAACCTTCGCTGACAACCATGCTCTCTGTTGGGATTATGGGAAAAGCCTGCTGCCCACTGTCCAAACCAGACAAAAACAATCATCTTCAAGTGGACACCACAACCTCCAGTCGTTGCTAATGACTCCAAAAAGTGCCACAACTGGGCTGACCAACACGAGAAGGAGGAAGAAAGAAAATCTGGCTACAGAGAGTACAGGACCTCTCTCAGTGGAGTCTCTCTCAGGAGTGACAGGACACGAAAACATGTTGTCAAGCCCAGACACACACTAAGTCTTATCGCGTGCCATGTCAAAGGCTGTGTCTTCCACGGGTCATAGGGTGTGACCAAAGTTTAGAAACAAACAAAAAACAGGTCACAGGAACCTTTAATCCCGAAGCGCCAAAGCCCCGTGGACCCTGAATGCCAGCATCCCACGAATGACCAGACCTGCCAGGGCAATGGTAAACCCTCACTGAACCGAAACTTCGAACCAGGCGTTGGAGTGTACTGCGGACTTGATGAAAGTTTCGAGCCAAAGCCACTTGAATCGCCGCTGGGTTCATCCAACCCAGAAACATCAGCGAGGTCCACCAACACTCCAGAAGGCACACGTGCTGAAAAATGCCCAGCAAAACTGAGACACAATAAAATCTAACTTGGTCTCCGTGAAGTAAAACCACTTAATTATACGCGAGACGGTTTAAGAGCAGCACTTCCTCAATTACACCTAATGAAAGGAGAAAAAAGTTCCCGCATCTCGGCTGACTCCTCCCAAAACACCTTCATGCCTCGACGGATTGTAAATGAGCATCTGCCACCTAGGAGAGCTCAGCCCGTCCGTGCTTCATGCCGGGGACACGTCTACCCAGCCGGTGTCCTGCCCAAACGTTAATTCTGCACACCATCCTCCGTGAAGCCTCAACTTTCTCCCCCGCTTCCTAAACTCGAGCCTTCCCGGAGTCAATTCACGCCGCACACACACCCAGGGCTTTGTTTTACGCACAGATTTCTCCCCCCGGGTCCCGAGAGAGGCTGCTTTTCCTTCTCGATCCAACCCAGGCCAGCTCCTGCCATCTCGGGTCACGGCTTCCTCCTCCGCCGCCGCCGCCGCCGCGCGGACTCGCCCGGGTTCCGGGTGGCCCGCGCCGGCCCGCGGCTCGCACCCCTTCCTGTCTCCGTCGGCCCACGGCGGGCGGGCGGGCGCGCGGCGCCCAGACAAAAGCTCGGGCCGTCGGGCCCACGGGCCGCGGGCGGCCCCCAGCCCCGAGGCCGAGGGTCCCGGTGGAACTTTGCAAACAGAAAGGGAGGCGGCGCGGGCGCCCGCAGGCTCCGGGTGCGCCCGGCACGCGCGTGGGCCGCGGGCGAGGGCGCCGGGCGAGGGCGCGGCGCGCCCCGCGGCCGCCCGCAACTTGCCCGCGGGCCGTGGCCCGCGCCCGGCAGGCCCGCCCGACGGCGAGGCCCGGCGGCCCACATTGTCCCCGCGGCGCCCGGCGGCCGCCCGCGCGCACGCCCGTGGCACACGCCCCCTGCCCGGGCCGGCTGCGGGGCCCGCCGGCCTGCCGCGCTCCTCCACGCCCCGCTCGGGCCCGGCCCGGGCGGCCCCGCCGGCGGCGGCTGCAAAACTTTCTCCTCATCGCGGCGGCGGCGGCGGCGGCGTCGCGGCGGCCCTCGGCGCGTCAGGCGGCCGGCCGGGAGGTCGGGCGGCGGGTCCCTCCCTCAGCCCCACCCCGGGCCGCCGACCTGGTCCGGCTCCGATTCATAGTCGTCGTCCTCGGCGCTCACGGACATGGCCATGGCTCATGGTGGGCCCAGGCTGGCGCGCGCTGACATGGCTGGAGCGGCGCCGCCGCCGCCGCCCGCCCGGAGCAGGCTCGGCTCGCCCTGGCTCGGGCTCGGGCTCGGGCTCGGGCTCCCGCTGCCGCGAGGAGGGAGCCGCGCCGCGCGCCTCGCACGCCCGCGCGGGAGGGGGCGGGGAGGGGCCGGCGCGGGGAGGGCCGGGGCGCTCATGCATATGCATGAGGCGAGCCAGGAAGGGGCTGGCCCCCCGGGCGGGCGGGCCAATGGCGCGGCCGCGGCGCTCGGGCCGCACACAAAGGGAGCCCGGCCTGCGGTGACACGGGGGCGGGCCCGCCGAGGGCGGCCCCTCGCGGCCGGAGCGCGGGGACTGGGGCTGCGTGGGGGCGTGCCCGCGCCCCGCCCGGCCCGCGCGCCGCGGGATGCACATGGGTGGCTGCACGCTGCCACCGCTGCAACAGGAAATGCGCGCCCGGCCTGGGGTGGGGTCTTTTGTGTGGTCCTGCGGGGCGTCTCGCGGGAGCCCGGGGGCGCACGGGCCGTGGGGTGCGGCCCTGCGCGCGACGCCAGGCGCGGGTCGCCGTGTCGCCAGCGGCGGACCCACGGGCTAACGCGTCTGCTCACGCTCTGGGACCGGGACCTGATGCGCGCGAACCCGGGGGCCCCATCCCCAGAGTCTGCAGGCCCGCTGGCCTGGATACGATCTGGGGGCCCAGTTTTCCCGGACGCAGGCGGTTGGGCTGGGCCGCCCTTCTGAGGCTGCCCGCTCTGTCCTCGGGTTTGCCTTTTCAGGTGAAAAGTCAGCGTCAAACGTGGGGTAGTGCAGGTGGAGGTTCCACTCCAGCGGCCTGACGGGGGCTGTCAGAACGCCTTAGACTGTGTGCCCCGAGGTGGGCACCCCACTCGCTTGGTCGGGAACCCTCCTTCTCAGTCAACCTCGGAAGAGTGGAAGGCGCTGCAGGCCAGAACCCCCGTTCTCCTAGGAGACAGGCAGCCCCCTAGGCTGGCCAGGAAGGTGTGGGTTCTGAATTCTTAAACTGTAAAGATTCCTAGTGCTTACTCCAACTGCAGCCCTCTCCTGCAGAAAATTGTTGCTAGAAATCCAGACTGATCTTCGTTAGAAAAAAAAAAAAAAAAAGTCTATCCGGCACTTAAGCCAACAGCCCTTACTCTGCAAGACTAGCTCATGACCATTAGCTAGAATGACCAATGTCGTTATAAGCATCAAAACTATACATACCTATCATCCACCTGTCCAAGGTGACACTAAATATGCATGCCTGTACCTGCTCGCCTGTACCTGCTCGGTTTGTCTATCTCCATTGGGAGGCTTTACTGAGGGATGGGTAACCTTCTTTCTGTAAAGGGATCAGAAGCTTTCCCAAGAATAAGCCATGAAATCAGGTGATCAACTCTGCAATGGCCACCTAACTGTTACCCACATCCAGGCCACTGGCCACAAAATCCACGATGAGAACACAAGAGTTGGGCAGGCTGGTTATGGCCTGGTCTTTCAAAGAAGGTGGACTGTGTGATGGAGACCTTGTAAATAAAACTCAGGAGTCGGCAGGAGTGAATAGGCAGGGATGTCTGCTTTACTGAGTGGATTTTAAAGCCTGTCTGAAATTTATACACCCACTGACACTATGGAAAAAATCCCAGCAGACTTGCTTTTTACTGAACAGAACATATCTGTCCTAAGTTTCCTTCCTCCCTCCTCTCTTATATTTTTCATAATCCACTCGAAGTGGCAACAGAAACAAGCAAAAGAATAGCGCCTCCCACCTTACTCCATCCCCAAAGGTTTCTGCTTTTTTAAAGCTACCGTGTTGTCTGGAATGGAAGTCTGTATCTGACCTCTTAGGAGTCACTCAAGCCTGTAGGAAGCCTTGTAAAGAAAGAGGAAGAGGATGACATACTAATCATGGTTTCACTTCATAATAATTGGTCAAACCTGCAGGGGTACAGAGGCACCCAAATGACATAATACAGCAAGAGAAATGTCTGTAAGCAGGACTTTTTCTCAAAGGTCATTCCCATTACCAATCAGGCACACAAGCACTTAGAACTGTCTTGGGGTTGATTTCCTTTGAGGACTCTCAAAAGCTCACTTCTGTATTAAAGAAAGTAAAAAGACACAGTTCTCAATGATCATGGCTCAAA
This sequence comes from Tarsius wallacei, assembly GCA_963574415.1. NCBI lineage: Eukaryota > Metazoa > Chordata > Mammalia > Primates > Tarsiidae > Tarsius > Tarsius wallacei. The sequence continues at coordinate 1,024 of CAUYQG010145108.1, read as the reverse complement.
GAACAGAAAGGGAAAGCATGGGCAAACAGTAGCTACAGCTAACACAAACTTCCTTCCTGCCACTCTATCATTTCAGAGATACAAGGGGCCTCATCAGACCCCCTCACTTCACAGGTGAGAGAATGAAGGCCCAAGGTCCCACCATGCAGACAAAGACTCCCTCCAGGGGTCCAGGCAATAACAGCAGCCTTGACTAAACATTGAAGGGCCAGACCCAGTGCTATGTGTGCCACAGACATGATCTCATTTATCACTTTAAACAGCCCCATGAGGTATATACCATTTTTCAGTCATGTTACAGATGAGAAGACTGAGACACATTCCTGCAAGGAAGTGAAAGAAACTGGATCTGACCTTGTAGGCAACTGGAGCCTGGGCTCTTAACCACGCCACTCCATGCCTCATGCCAGACACAAAAGAGGAGGATGCCAAATAAAACTAATGTAATAATAAAAGTGACAAATTCAGGCTGAAGTAGAAAAAAAATTGTGTGTCCCTTACTAGATGTTGTAAACTCTGTATTCTCGGTTCAAATCCGATTCCAAGGTGGGTAGGTATGGTTTGGAGAGCCAGACTGCTGTCTGATCTGCCAAGGGCCAACCATGAAGCCACAGTTAAGACATAATAATATAGCCAGGAGTGGTGGCTCACACCTATAAACCCAGCACTTTGGGAAGCCGAGGAGAGAGAACTGCCTGAGCCCAGGGGTTCAAGACCAGCCTGGGCAACTTGGCAAGATCTCGTCTCTACAATAAATCAAAAAATTAACCAGGTATGGTGGTGCCCACCTGTAGTCCCAGCTTCTTGGGAGGCTGAGGTGGAAGGCTCGCCAGAGCCCAGTACGTAGAGGCTGCAGTGGCAATGAGTGTGCCACTGCACTCCAGCCTGGGCAACAGAGTGAGACTCCTACTCAAAACGAACAAACAAAAAACCCCAAAATCCCAAATAAACCCAAATCGC
>CAUYQG010145104.1:0-34295 GCA_963574415.1 Tarsius wallacei | reverse complement strand
GGCAACAATCATTAATGCCTTATACACAATCCTGTTTATTAAAACATATTAAATTTATATTACCTAAATAAACATTCCAAAGTTTACTGTATGTTCATGACTAAAAACAGATTATAAACATTCAAGAAGCATTTGTTCTTCTAGATTGATATATGTAAGAACATATATCAATTTTCAAAACTTAATCTAAGTATTTACTAAGTAAAAACATATAATATATACATTTTAAGAGAGCAATTATCTTTTGTCTGATGCCTAGGAAAATACCTCTATGCATTCTATATCAACTTATACTTAGGGCTTTTAATAATTGATACTATGAGCTGCATCAAGATATTAATGATCTGGCCTCATTTTTTCCTTAATATGTAAATAGTAAGAGAACTGATTTCTAATACTGTCAATGTTTCTTTGTCAGTTATTCCAATTACATAAAATGTTATCTTGAGCTCTCACCTCAGGTGGAACTTACAATAATTCTCACTACAAGCCCCAAGAAACCTCTCCAATTAGACCTTTCAATGCATATTACTATAACAGTGTTCTTTAGCATCCATGGAAAACTGGAAATGACTGTTGCTCACCTCGTATAGAAGGGTCTATCATAGCTATAATGTAGCAACAACTGACCACATGCTTTAGCATAAACACTGGGAACAAAGTGATAGCATCATGTGAGGTGAGTTACATCAATACATTTTACCTTTCAAAATATCCTCAAAATCTATCAATGTGAAAACAAAAGTTTACATGGAATATACTTATGTTCTTCTTTTAAATAAAAAAAACCCCATTTTATAATGCTATTCTATATCTGATGTTTATTTCAACTTGACTTGTGATTAAATAAGTTTTCACATATATTGGATCTGTGAAGTTTTCAGTCTGAATACCCTAGTGTTTCTATCGCATGTGTTCTGAAGAAAGTCCAGTCCACATTCTTTCAATTGGTAGATTCTCTCCAATGCAGTCTAATGTCAAATAAAGTTTTAGCTGGTTAATGGCTTTAGAAATTTTTTACATTAGTACTTTCAAAAGATCTCTGATATCCGTAAAGGCAAGGGTACTCCTAATATCAATAAAGTTTCTCACCATGTTTTCTATAGTTTATATTTTGATATAATTTTTCAGTCATAGAAAATGCACAGAGTGTGAATATAGATACTCTTATGTCAGTAAACCAAGTATTGAAAGAGAACAAAAGGCTTTGTCACATTCCTCTCATTTGCATGTTTTCTCCTCAGTATGGATTCTTCTATGTCCAGCAAGTCCTATAAGAGAGCAAATGATTTTGCCGCATTTACATTTCTAAGTTTTCCCTCTACTATTCCTTGAAGTTGAGCAAGATTTGATTACTCATTACAGGCTTTTTCACATTCTTCTCTATTGTAGGGTTTCTCTCCAGTATGGATGTTCCTATGTTGAACAACTACTGAATTAGAGGTAAAGGCTTTGTCACGTTCTTTACATTTTCTCTCCAGTATGTATATTAATGTGTTGAGCAAGTAAATAATTGGAACAAAATGTTTTGTCACATTCTTTACACTTGTAGCATTTCTCTCCAGTATGAAATCTCTGATGTTTAGTGAGGTATGAGTGAAGTGCAAAGGCTTTATCACATTCCTCACATTTGTAGGGTTTCTCTCCAGTATGAATCTTCCTGTGTTGAGAGAGTCCTGAATGATAGGTAAAGGTTTTGTCACATTCTTTATATTTGTAGGGTTTTTCTCCAGTATGGATCTTCCTATGTTGAGAGAGTCCTGAATGAGAGTTAAAGGCTTTGTCACATTCTTACATTTGTAGGGTTTTTCTCCAAGATGGGATCTCTGATGTATAATAAGACTTAAGTATCAATTAAAGACTTTGTCACATTCTTCACATTTGTAGGGGTTGTCTTTAGTATGTACCCTCCTATGTTCAGCTAGTCTTGCATGACACCAAAAGGCTTTACCACAGTCTTTACATTTGTAGGGTTTCTCTCCTGTATGGTTTCTTGTATGTTCAGTAAGTTCTGCATGAGAGAAATAGGCTTTGCCACAGTCTGTACATTTGTAGGGTTTCTCCCCAGTATGCACCTTGATGTGTTGCGCATGGCTTGTATAGAAGCAAAAGCCTTTGACACATTCTTCACATTTGTAGGGTTTCTCTCCAGTGTGGATCTTCCTATGTTGGTTAAGTCCCGGATGTGAGCTAAAGGCTTTGTCACATTCTTTACATTTGTAGGGTTTCTCTCCAGTATGACAGTTCACATGTGCAACAAGTTCTGTATTAGTGCAAAAGACTTTGCCACAGTCTGTACATTTGTAGGTTTTCTCCCCAGTATGTACCTTGATGTGTCGAGCATGGCTTGTATAGAAGCAGAAGCCTTTGCCACATTTTTCGCATTTGTAGGATTTCTCTCCAGTGTGGATCTTCTTATGTTGGTTAAGTCCCAGATGAGAGCTAAAGACTTGTCACATTCTTTACATTTGTAGGGTTTCTCTCCAGTATGGGTGTTCATATGCGCAGCAAGTGCTGAATAAGAGCAAAAGGCTTTGCCACATTCTTTATATCTGTAGGGTTTTTCTCTGGTATGAATCTTCATATATCTTGTAAGTTCTGGGGGTCTGGCTAATGTGCTGTGTCTCCAGGGCTCCTTACTTTGCTCCAGACAGATGATCAGGTCTGGCTTAGAGACAGCAAGGCCCCAAAACACCAGATGCATGTGGTTCTCTAACATCACCTTCTTGTACAAAAATCGTTGAGCAAGGTCGAGGCATTCCCACTCTTCTGGAGAAAATTCTATGGCCACATCCGTGAATGTCAATAGTCCCTGGGAACCAACCATTTTTGCCTCTTCCTCCTCCTCCTTCTCCAGCATTTCTTTTCAGATGAGATTTTCCTGGCTTCCGGATGGCCCAGTATCCTCCCTACGGACTCCCAAGACCTGCATATCAGAGGATGAACTATGAAGAGGCAAAGACATGCAGTTCTCTTCAAGACTGACAATAGATTTTCAAAATGTCATCCCATATAATCTGTAGTATTTTTCGGTTTTCAAAATGTCTTCGTCTGTATCCTGTTGCTTATAACAGAATAGGAAACTGGGTAATTTAAAAACAGCTGTGCTTTGCAGTTAACTACAGAGGCTGAGAAGTTCAAGGTTGAGGGCTGCATCTGGTGAGGGCCTTCTTGGTGGTGGGGGCTCTCTGCAGAGTCCCGTGTTGGTGCAGGGCATCACATGGTGAGGGTTTGAGCATGCTAAAGTGCTCAGTTCTCTTTTTCTTCTCATAAAAACACGAGTTTTACTCCTGCAACATCCCATTATTTTGTTAACCCATTAGTCTATACATGGATGAATCCATTCGTGAGGGCTCTCCCTCATGACCCAATCACCTCTTACATACCCCAACTCTCAGTGCTGCCACACTGGATTAAATTTAATGTGAGTTTTGGGAACAAATAGTCAAACAATAGTGTAGAATGACTTGAAGAAACATTCTGTGTCTTCATTTCCATCTCATATAGAGCTAGGCTTCAAAGCATTCTAAAATTTCAAAGTATTTGTCTCTGTGAATAAACACATGGACTATTTTACTTGATTAAAACTTGTTAACCTTCATGATTGTATTAGATTTTAAAAGAGATTTTAGTTATCCTAAAATGAAAACATATACCCACAAGTTGTCTTATACATGAATGTTTATAGCAACTTTATTTGTAGTATCTCCAAACTGTCAAACAAGGAAAAACAAACAAACAAAAATATCTATTAACAAGTGAATGGAAAATCAGAATGTGGCATATTCATATAATGAAATAATGGCACAATATCTAAAAAATAAGCTGAGTGAGAGAAAGCAGATACAAACAAGTACATATAACTTAATTTATATGCAGTTCCAGAACAGGCTAAACAAACCAATAGTGATAAAACCAGATCGACAAATGCCCTGGGTAGAGGGCAGGCACTGGGTGCTTTGTGGGGGGTGAGGATGTTCTCCACCCCCATGAAGTGATTGGCACACAGCTGTGCATTTTTGTCAAAATGTATTAAAATACATTCTTTACATGTGTGACTTTTGCATACAAATTGTTTCTCAATACATTTTATTTAACTCAAGAAAATTGGGATTAGCCTGGCTAAAGCAGAATTCCGTAAACCATACCGTTTATGTGTTTTCTCTATTCTTAGTACTAGAGTGGTAGTTACAGTGGGTGGGTGGATGCACCTGTAACAATAATTAGAGGATTCCTTCAGCTAAAAACTTTAAAATAAATGAATTAATTGACAATAAATAACCCATCACTATGTATTCATTCATCATTCCTTAATTAAATACATTATGAATGTTTGATAAATGTTCTGGTACAAGGATAGCTATGTCAACAGGTAAAGCAGACAATATTCCTACTCCCAAGGCTGTGATGTTCCAAACAGTAGTAGACAAGTAGTAAAATTGGGTGGAAGAGGTAATTTTCAGGCAGTAGTCCATATAGATGACCTTTGAACAAAGATTTAAAGGGAAAAGCTATGCACCACCTTGGGACAGGCCTGTGCTGGTGTGTTGAGGGCCAGGAGGGGCCGACATGAGGCCAGAGAAGAGAAGGGGCAGTCATGGGAGTCTGATCTTCAGCAGAAGGGAGCCCAGCTCAGGTGACACCCACAGGCCCCACCATTTACTGTAGAGGAACTGACTTTCATTCTATATGAGGTGTCATTGTCCCTGGAATGTTGTGGGTGAGTTGTCACCCAAAAGACTTCTCAGGCTCTGTGTTGCAAGAAAGAATTGTGCAGGACATGGTGGAGCCAGGGAGTCACCATGTATTGGTGGGTGCCTGCAATCCGGTGTGGTGGAAGCTGTGAGGTCAGTGTTGAATGCACTTTGGAGGTGAAGTCATGAGATTTCCTGATGTGCTGCGTAGGAGAAGAGAGAATAGCCCTGGGTGGCCTCGGGACTGGGGATGTGAGGCAGGGAGACTGTGGCAGACTCTGGTGGTGCATAAGGTGAACATTTATGTCTGAACACTACCTCCTCGCCATCCTGATAGGTTTAGCCATTATTTGCCACAGAGCTAATGACCCATCACTTCATGGGCTGCACATTCTAGGTAGGGAGGCAGCTAGTAAATAAGGCATAAATCAAAATAGATTTGTTGTTGTTGTTTTCCCACTGCGGTCAACATTTAAATAAACAATAAACTGGAAATAAGACATTGACTGGAGAATCCAGGTTGATTAAGACTGGGATATAAGGAAAGACCCCCAAGAACCATTATTTGAGTTGGGATCTGAAAGATGAGTAGATGAGGAAATGCCTATAATGCAACACTGAAAGCCTTGGAGTAATTGTGTTTTCTTAGAAAGTATTGAATTCTCATTTATATTTGTATCAAGAAAAAAGGAAGAAAAAGTTCAAATCACTAAAAAACACTGTTTCCTATTTTTAAAACTTATGACTATTTTTAATGTGTTGGTTTCAGAGTATTCACTTTAATGCTTAAGCATATAAAGAATTAGGAAAATTATGAAAAGCAAAAATAATAGAAGAGCTATAAAAATACTGAAGTAGGTAATCTTTCTGGGAAAACTCCTCTTTATGGAGAACCCTAGTGCAAATGTTTATTCTTTAAGGGGGGTGGAGAGTGAGAAAAGGTTATTTGTAATTCCTGAGCCTCATTCCAGAAGCACAGCTCAGAATCTTGAGATTGTTGCCTGGGGAGCTATGTTAAACAAGAAGCACAGGCAATTCTTACAGTTGGAGAGCTTGGAAAACTGAGCTGAAATGCCCCAAACAGTAACAGCAAGACTCAAGAACACACAGGTCTGGTCTGAGACACACAGTGAACCTATAAATACATGTGTTACAGGCAAGGCTGGTGGTGAAACTGCTCTTCCCTGCTACTCACTATCCCATCACTGTCCTTACCTTCATCTAATGCCTTCTGTCAGGGTGCCCATGTTGTTTGTCTGATTCTGGCTTGACCTACATTATCATGAAAGCTGTGAAAACTACTATGAGCTTTCTCTGTTCTGTTTCACCAGCTTATCAGAAAGGCCCCGAGTACCATGCCAGCTCGACGTGCTTCACATTGTAGGGTGCCTGGGAAGCATTGTTTTGTTCCAGATGAGTTGCTGATTTATGCAAGCTGGCTGTAAGTGTCCATTAACATCCTGTGCCCACAGCAGGTCACATTAAAATTAGATGGGGAGAGATAGAAAATGTGTTGGGCTGAAAGTGATTAAGCAAGGCCTTTTGTACATTCCCAATCATTAGTTTATATGTTATTCTTATAGCCATAAGACAGAGTGAGATCCCAGGGAATTGTTTTAGAGAAAGAGTGAAATGGAAGGAAGCTCCAGGGCTAAGCCCTGGAGATCTCGAATCAGTAAATAAGTAGTGACTGCAAGGAAGTAGCAAAGAACTCGCCATTTAGAGAGAAAAGAAATTGGGAGAAAATGCTGTCCTGGAAGTTAAGTAAGGAAACTTACGATAAACATAGTGTCAAAATGTCCTATGTAAAGTTTGGCCCAAGCTTGGATTTTAAGGTAGAGGCACATCACTTATTAAGTCAGAAAAATAAGCTTAACTTTTATTTTATTTATATCATGTTAGGATTCTCCAGAGAAACAAAACCAACAAAATATAAATAGGTGATAGAGAGATGCTAGATAGATAGATAGATAGATAGATAGGTAGATAGCTGATAGATAGAGAGAGATATTACTGATAGGAAGATAGATGATAAAAGATGATTGATAGGTTAGATAGATAAAGTATAGGTAGATAGAGATAGATGATTGAGAGAGAGAGAGAGATGATAGGCTCATAGATAGATACTGAGATGATGGATACATGGTCAGATGAATAGGAGAAGTATTATTGGGATTGACTTACACAATTACAGAAGCTGAGAAGTACTACAGTCTGCTGTTTGCAAGCTGCAGACCTGATAAAGCTAGTAGGGTGATTTAAGTCCAAAAGCCTTAGAACTAGCAGGACAGGAAGAGAGAAATGTTTCAGCTCAAGCAGAGACAGCAAATTGCCCCTTCCTCCAACTTTTTGTTCTGCCCAAGTCTCCCATTGGTTGAATAGTGCCCACCAACAAAAGTGAGACAGATTCTTCTTTCCTCAGAATACTGATTCAAATGTTGACCTTGTCCAAAAACACCATCACAGATAAGCCCAGAACTAAGGCTCTACCAATCATCTGGATGTCTCCTAACCTGGTCAAATTGACACATACAGTTAAGCATGCATACCTGTGTATGTATATGTGTGTGTGTATGTATGTGTATATTATCAATACTAATAGTGAAACAATTTGGGTAGAGAAAGCAGTTCTTTGTTGCATGAATTTGATTGCCTTTTGTGAATACACAAATATCATTTAAGAACTGTGATAAACTTTTTTAGAATTCACCTTCCTTTTAGAGTTAACCAAACATGATTTGAAGGAAAGTTTGCAACTTCTTGAGCCTGTTGCCTTGACATGAAGTGAGATCAGTGGCTTAGAAAGATGGCTTCCTTCATAAAGAAAGGCAAAATTATAAAATTTGCGCAACTTGAATGGACTTAGAGTCTATAATACTGAGTGACCTATCACAGAAACAAAGAACTGGGTACCACATGTTTTCATTCATAAGCGGACCTTGAACAAGTATCATAATGCTATTTGAAAGGGAGCGGCAGTAGTGGGAAACTGCCAGGGGGAGGGGAGGCTTGCCTCAACAACAAGAGTACCTATATAATGACCATTTGTATACCTGAATTGTATCCCATGTCTTTAAAATAAAAAAAGTAAAAAGAAAGAAAGAAAGATGGCTTCCTGAATGGTCCCAGAGTCACTGCAACGTCAAAGTGATCGGGTTCTAGACTCCAGCTTTACTCTTAAGTCTTTCATAGCCAATCACAGAGCTCCAACTCTGGGTTCTCTGTGACTTTGCATGTGTGCCTCTGTATATGTCCATGTGTGCATGTGATTTGCATGTATATGTGCATGTGTGCACATAATTTCATGCATGCCTGTGTGTGTCAATGTGTGCATTGTGAATGTGCGTGTCCCAGAGTTTGCATGTCCATGTGTGTGTGTGTGAATGTATATGTGTTTGTATACTTTCATGTGTGTCCGTGTGTGTGTGGATTTTCATGGATATGTTTATGTGTGTGTGTGTGTGTGTGTGTGTGTGTGTGTTGGCATGTGTGTGTCCATATGTGCCTATGTGTGTCTGCATGTACATGTGTGTATGCATGCTCATATGTATGTGTATGCATGTGAGTGTGTACAGAATAACATTCTATGGGAAACATTATTGAACTATCACTATATGTTAATTACGAGGCTAAGCACTTTTCATGCAATGTCTAAATCCTCACAAAAATGAAGTGAGACTTTTTAGAGTGGAAAATTGAGAAAGAGTTAAATAGCTTGATCCAAGTCCTTCAGGCATCGAGAATAGGAATGGAGGCCTCAGAACTCAGAGCTCATGGTCCAAACCATGTTTTACTTTGAGCATTTTATGGACGAGGTCTGGGCTGTTGATATGATCCAAGGGACAAGGCATTCATGAAAAAAAAGGGTGGACACCGTAATATTTTCTAGAAGGCTTCAATTGCTTTTATTTACTCTATCACCTCTGCCCTATTGTCAATGTGTGCAAATATCAAAGAGATACCATAAATTTTTTTGACCACTGCACTAAAATAAATGCTTTCACAACACATTATTGTGTATATTTGTCTTTCTTATTCTCAGATTGTTTCTTGGTTTTATTCTGGATCATGACTAAAACTGTGAACTCCTTAACAAGCCAATTTTCCTGTTGTTTCTAAAATTGAGGAAGAAAGTGAAATATGGAACTGAATCAAGTGCTTTAAAGAGGTACTGGGAGACAGAAGTGTTGACGGAGAAGTTATGCATTAGAATGTCTTAAAGGTTGGGAAGAACAATTTTTTATAAAGTTTATGTTATTATTCTCTTTATGGTAAAGATGAATGCTAAAGTATTCATGATGGGCACATCACATTTAAAAAGGATTTAGGACAGAGGAAGTTCTTATAGAACAGAAATTTAAAATCAATAAAAAACCATAAAAATACATTTAAAAGACTTGAGAAAAAATGATAGATAAAGAAGACTCATGCCTATAATCCCAGCACTCTGAGAGACCAAGGCAGGAAGATTGCTTGAGCCCAGGAGTTCAAGACAGTCTGGACAACATAGTGAGACCTTGTCTCTACAAAAAAATAAATAATTTGCTAGGCACACCTTTACTCCAGCTGCTCAGAATGCTGAAGCTGGAGGAGGATCCCTTGAGCAAAGGAGTTGAGGCTATAGTGAGCCGTGCTCGTGCCACAGCATTCCAACCTGAGCAGCAAAATGAGACCCTGACTCAAGAAAAATATTAAAATGTAGACAAGTGTAATAAAAGTCTATGAAGATCAAAAATATAAAGATGGAACAGAGTAACTACAAAAATTTAAGAAAAGTATTCATAAATTTTTAAATAAGTGTCTTGTAACTACCTATTATAAGGGTGTACTCATCATCTGGAAAAGTCAATCCAGAATGACCAAAATCAAACATGCTTCTAAAACTACTAGGTAAGACGGAAGAGAGAGAGGAGGAGGAGGGGGAGGAGAAAAAGGAGAAAATTAAGCATCTGGGGAACAAGACCAAGCCATAATTAAAGAAATGAAGACTAAACTATCATATTTTTAAACAGAAGACGAGGAAGTAGCATATTTCAGAATTTTTTTAGATTGGAAAAATATAGCTTATTTAGGAGGTAAATGAGAGAGAAAGGAGATTCACCTTCCAAGGTAAGTGAGGGGCCAAAGCTTAAGAAAACATGGCCTGGCCATAGCTCAAAGAGCACATAGCCAAGCCACAGCTTAGCAAGGCAATAGTCATATTTCAGATTTTTAAGGAAGAAAATATGCATAATAGATATTACTCTCTGTTAAAGTAAATTCAAATATAAAGGCCGGGCAAACTGCTACAAACATGCGAAACTTAGTATGCATTTTTCTCATGAGAATTTCCTGAGACATCTGAAGAAGAGTGGGCCTCCGACAACCAAATTACTGGACATTGATGTGATAATTAATATGATCATAAGTACACATTTATCTATTTTATACCTGAAATTAAATGATGGTTATAAAGGATAGAATACAGTCATTACTGGATCTTAGTTTTAATGTTCTGACACTGTTGATAAAATATAAATGTAAAAACATTGGCAGAAAATGAAGAAAATATATAAATAGCAGAGTGAGCTTACTGATGATTTTACAAATAATAACTGAAAGCAATATAATAAAAATTTAAATCAAATCCTGGAGAAGAAGAATACAATGATAGAGAACCTGCTACCTAGTTTTAATGTCATCTTGGGAAACCAACAGAAAATCACCCCATGAAGAATAGGGCTGACTAAGACATGGCCACTTATATAATACAATTTTTTTTCTAAAATCTTGTTTTGCAATTTTTATTTGCTTTGTTTATTCTAAGTTTTTTCTTTCTTTTTGCCTTTTAGTTTGATGGAGGTTTTTTGAATCCATTTTTTTCTCTACTTATTTGAAGGCTAAATCTTCTTTTTCTATTTTTTAATTGACTAAACTTAAAATGTTAGCAGCCTATTCTGTTTAGCAAACTCTGAATTTTTAAAATTTTTTTTTAATTCAGGGTCTCACTCTGTTGCTCAGTCTAGAATGCATTGGCAGGATCATGGCTCACCTCAGCCTTGACTTCGTAGGCTTAGGCGATCCTTCTGCCTCAGCCTCCTAAGTAGCTGGGACCACAGGCACTTGCCACCATGCTCAGTTAATTTTTTGATTTTATGTATATACGAGGTCTCATTGTGTTGCCTAAGCTGGTCTTGAACTCCTGGGCTCAAGCAGTCCTCCCACCTTGATCTTCCAAAGTTCACGTACACATGGGAGCCACTATGCCTGGCCAGAAGTCTGAAACTAAATACCTATTTCTACCTCATCAAAGGTCTTAGACTATTTTTTTTTTGGTCAAAACCTATCTTACATATGTTGTCAGCTAATATTTTAGTTTTCTTATTACTTTCTATTAAATTAGTATTGCTGTAATCAGGTCTACACTTTTCTGACTCAAAAAACAGAATATAATGGAAATGACAGTAAAATTGGAGGAGGGTACAGAAAACCTGAGTCCTGGTCCTAATTCAAAACAACCATTTGAACCTTAGTCCAGGAAAACACTTGCCACTTCGACCAGCAAAAGCGATGAACTAGATGCTCTTCTGTGATCATGTTTTGAATCATTTATTGCTTCCTGTATCATCACATTTAGTAGATACTAAGTTGTAATCTTTTTACTTACAAAATAACAATAATTTATTAGCATGTAAATCAACTGTTAGCCTTTTTATTTTTCGACAATTCTATCCAAACAGAATGTCCTAAAGTGACCTACTCTGTACCATGGCTGACAGGATTTTTATCCTGCCTGTGCTCACTGAAGAACAAACACAAGCATCAGTATTTCTTGTGCTTTGTACCTTTCTTTCAAAACTATTAGAACATTCATTTGTTTGAAAATCACCTTTATTTTTAGGAAAAAAATGACAATCCATAGATAGTTTCCTAAGCTTAATAAGCTCCCGCCCACAGACCTCATGATATGCCATAATGGAGCAGTTTCAGTTGATTGCTTGTCTTCTCTCTAAATTCTAATAATAGACACAGAGTGGTGCACTTCATTTAAAGATATAATGCACAATGAATATGCATACCCTGTTCATGACTGAAAGTCTCAAGGTGCAATGGAATTTTTAAAGTTTCAATTAACAACACGTCTTTTTCACTGTCATTAATAATTTATGAACAAAGACAAAATAGTACAATTTATAAGCATAAAAGAAAAAACAAATTAACTGCTAGATAGTTTGAATCTTTCTCTAATATATAAATCTGGTGGAGATTTTTAAAGTATTAATTGATTATCTATTTTTTGCTGGGCACGGTGTCCTACACCACCTCTCTGCCTTCACACCATACATGGGCAGCTAACACAGCCTAAACCACTTCTGTCATTGTGGGTGCCACCCTCTGCATGTAACAACTTTTGTCACCATGGGGACCCTAGGACAAAATAATTTACTTCAATGAACAGAATATCATTGACTTACTTAATAATTAAATAAATAAACAAACTTGGGAAAATATAACAATTGTATTTTTACCACAGTTACTACAAGGTATTTTTGAATAAGCACTACTTTAGCAGAAAATTTAGGTTATATTTTAATATGTGTGGTTATCTACTACTTATTGTATGGATATTTACCCAAATAATTGTTATGAGCATATACAACAATTGGAAGTAAAGGGAATATGGTGGAAACTAAAACAAAAATCGTTGATATAAGGCTGATACTGGCTTTGTAGAATGAGTCAAGGAGAATTCCTTCTCAATTTTTTGAAAGTTTCAGCAGGATTGCTATCAATTCTTTTAGTAAATATGGTGGAAATTAACTGTAAATCCATCTGGTGTTGGGCTTTTGTTTTGTGGTTGGAAGATATTTTATTACTGATCTAACCTCACTACTTGTTATTGGTCTGTTCAGGATTTCTATTTCTTCCTGGTTCAATCCTGGGAGATTGTACATTTCTAGGAATTTACTCATTTCTTCTAGGTTTTCTAGTTTGTGAACGTAGAGTTGTTCATAGTAGTCTTTGATAATCTTTTGTATAGTTGTAAAGTCTACTTTTTCATTCTGATTGTGTTTATCTGAATCTTCTTTCTCTTTTTGTTTTTGGTCTAGTTAGTAATCTATAAATTGTCTTTTCTTTTTTCTAAGAGAACCAACTTTTCATTTTTTTGATCCTTTTATTTATTTTTTGTCTCAATTCCATTTAATTCTTCTCTGATATTTGTTATTTATTTTTTCTGCTAGGGTTGGGGTTTTTTTTTCTTGTTTTTTGAAGCACATGGTTAGATTGTTAGTTTGTAATTTTTTTGTATGGGTATTTAAGATTACGAACTTACCTTTCAGCACTGCTTTTGCTGTATCCCAGTCAAAGACACTATAAAAAAGAAAATTACAGACTAATATCCCTGATGAACATAGACACAAGATTACTTAGCAAAATGATAGCAAACTGAATCCAACTGCATATCACACACACACACACACACACACACACACCACAAGTAAGTGGATTTTATTCCAGGGATGCAAGGATTATTCAACATATGCAAATCACTAAGTATGATTCACTACATAAACAGAATTTTACAAATATATGATGTCTTAAAAGATGCAGAAAAAGCATTGATAAAAGTTAGCATCAATTATAAAAACTTTTTAAAAACTAGGCATAGAAAGAGCATACCTCAACGTTATAAGAGGCATCTCTGACAAACCATAGCCAACATCATACTAAATAGGGAACATCTGGAAGCATTTCACCTAAGAATAGGAACAAGACAAGTGTGCCCATTGTCACCATTCCTATGCAATATAGTATTGGAAGTCCTAACAAAGACAATCAGAAAAGATAAAGAAATAAAGGACATCAAAATTGGAAAAGGGGAAGTAAAAAGTATCTGTTAGCTGAAGATATAATTTTATACCTAGCAAATCCCAAAGACTCCTCCAAAAACCTCCTAGATAAAGTGAGTTCAGTAAAGTATCAGGACACAAAACCAATTTTGCAAAAATCAGTAGAATTTCTGTACAATAGTAATGATCCAACTGAGAACAAAATCAAGAAAGTAATCTCATTCGCAATAGCTAAAAGAAAAAATAAAATACTTAGGATAATCAAGGAAGTGAAAAATCTCCACAAGGAAATCTACAAGGCATGAGTGAAAGATATTGTAGATGACACAAACAAATGGAAAAATATCCCATGTTTATGATTTTGAAGACTCAGTATCATCAAGTGATAATACAGCTCAAAGCAATCTATAGATTCAATGCAATTCTTATCAAAGTATCAATGTCATTTTTTACAAGAATTAGGCAAAAAAACAACCCTAAAATTTATATGGAACCAAAAAAGAGCCCGAATAGCTAAATTAATCTGAAACCAAAAGAACAAATCTTGAAGAATCACATTACCTGACTTCAAATTATATTATAAGGCTATAATAACCAAAATAGCAGGATATAAAAATAGACACATAGATCAATGGAACAGAAGAGAGAACTCAGAAATAAAGCCACAAACCTCTGACCAACTGATCTTTGACAAAGTTGACATAAATATACCCTGAGGAAATGACACCCTATTCAGCAGTAAACAATGTGCAGAAAATTGGCTAGCCATATGCAGAAAAATGAAACTGGACACTTCTCTCTCACCATATACAAAAATTAATTCAAGATGAATTAAAGACTTAAATGTAAGACCTGAAACTATAAAAATCCTAGAAGAAAGCCTAGAAAAATCTTTTCTGGTCTTTGAGTCAAAGAATTCATGACTAAGATCTCAAAAGCAAATTAAATAGAGACAAAAATAGGCAAACAGAACTTAATTAAACTAAAAAGCTTTTACACGGAATGATAAATAATCAACAGGATGAACAGACAACCTGCAGAATGGAAGGAAATATTTGTTAATTATGCATCCAGCAAAGGCTTAATTTCTAGAATCTACAAAGAACTTAGGCACCTCAATAATAGTAACAGAAACTTAACAGCCCTGTTAAAAAGTGGGCAAAGAAAACAGACATTTTGCAAAAGAACACATATGAATGGCCAGCAAGCATATGAAAACTCTCAACATCATTAATCACCAGAGAAAAGCAAGTTGAAACCACAAATAGACAGTCTTACACCATTCCTAAGGCTATTATTCAAAATTCAAAAAATAGCAGATGTTGATGACGATGTGGAGAAAAGGGAATGCTTATACAATGTTGGTGAAAATGTAAATTAATGCAACCCCATATGTGAAACAGTATGGAGATTTCTAGAAGAACTAAAAATAGATCTACCATTTGATACGTCAATCCCACTACTGAGAGTATACACAAAGAAAAAGAAATCATTATATTAAAAAGATACCTGCATTCATATGTTTGTTACAGGACTATTCACAATAGAAAGATATGATATCAACCTAAGTGTCCATCAACAGATGACTAGATAAAAAATGTGATACACACACAGGAATAATACTCAACCATAAAGAATGAAATCTTTTTTTTTTCTTGCAGCAATATAAATGGAGCTGTAGGTCATTGTGTTAAGTGAAATAACTCAGAAAGAGAATACTGCATATTCTCACTGAAAGGTGAAGGACATTGACATAGAGTGTGGAATGATAGCCATGGGAAACTTGGAAGGGTGATGGGATGAGGAGTGATAAATGATTTAGTGGGAACCGGGCTCGGTGGCTCATCTTGTAATCCCGCGCCTTGGGAGGCTGAGGTGAGTGGATTGCTTGAGCCTGCAGGTTCGAGACCCGCCTGGGCAAGAGAGACCTCATCTCTACAATAAATCAAAAAATTAGCCGGGCATGGTAGTGCGCGCCTGTAGTTCCAGGTACTTGGAAGGCTGAGGCGGAAGGATCGCCGGAGCCCAGCAGGTCGAGGCTGCGGTGGCCAGGAACGGCCACTGCACTCCTGTCTGGGCGACAGAGTGAGACTCCAACTCAAAAAAAAAAAAAAAATTTACTACATAACAAACCAACCACCTTAGAGCTTACTGGCCTAAAAGAACAACCATTTATTTAGCTCATGATTTTGTGGGTAAGCAATCTGGATTGTGTTCAGTGGCCAGTTCTTCTGTTCACAGCCAGCTTCAAGAGGTCAGTCAGGTGGTCTGCAGAACTAAACAGTTTGGGATAGCCTCTGCTCAGATAATTTATCTTTGCTCCAAGTAGTCTCTCATGTTCCAGAATGATGGCCTAGGCTTTTTCACATGGCAATGGGGGGGGGTTCCAAGAGAGCAACTGGCAGCATGAAAGGCCTCTTGAGTTTGAGGCCCAGAACATGATTTCACTTAAATTGCATTTTTTTGGTCAAAGTAAATCACAAAGCCAGTCCAGACTTAAGGATAGAAAATTTGACACTAACTCCTAATGAGAAATTCTGCAAAATTACATTGCCAAGGGGCATGGTGACTGGAGGTGAATAATTGCAACCAGTATTATAAACAGTCTGCCACAGCCTAACATCTGGCCATAATCACTCACATCCCTCTCACAAGCAAAATATATTCACCTCCTCCTTAGACATCCCAAAACCTAATCTAATCCAGGTATTACACTCAAGGTTCAGAATCTTGTGATCTAAATCTGGTCTGGATACTACTCCTCTTGACCGGAAACTCTAACCTGAAAAGATAGGCTGCCTGTCCCCCAAACACCTAACCTACAATAATAAGATTGGGAAGAATAACTAAAATAGATGCTCCTACCCAAAAAAGGGAAGGATCAAAGGCACTTAACAGTTATGGTCCATCCTTGAACAGCTATCATAGTACTATAAGAAAAGAATTGACAGTAGTGGGAAACTGCAGGGGGTGGGGTCAGGGGGCGGGAGGTGGGATTGGCAGAGGTGGGAAACTGCCTGGGAAAGGGGGGCATACCTCATCAACAAGGGTACCTGCACAATGAATATTTGTATACCTAACCCTGAGTTGTACCCCACAATTTTAAAATTAAAAAATATTTTAAAAAAAAACAGTCATGGTCCATAGACATTGTAAAATCCAGCCAAGAAAATATTCCTACTCAGAGGTAGGAAATGTTCTTTGATTAAGGCCCAGTTCAAACTCTCTGGAAGTGACTTCTCAATAAATTATTCTCTATGACCTTTGGCTCCACCCTCTAGCTGTCCTGTGTTAATTCTGCCAAGTCACATGAGTATAAGCCTGCTCAGTGACATGTGGCCCAGCCGCCCTTCTGCCACCATAACTGACAACCAGCCAACCCCCAGAAGCAGAGCTGCCCTAATTAGTGAACAAAAGATTCCAATTAAGCCATTGAAGCTCACCCTAAATTGTAAACCCTAAATTGTAAATTAAATATGAGTTAAGTAAGTATTTGTTGTTTTAGTTACTTAATTTTAAGGCCATTTGTTACATGGAAATAGCTAAATTTTTTTGTGTGTTTTTTTTTAATTACACCTAATGCAATAGGTGAGGAAAAAAATTATGGTCCTTATAAAAAGATAAAATAAAACTAACATAAAAATAAGAAACATAAAAATAAGAAAAAGAAATCAAAGTATATGACTTATTTTAGGAAATAATAAATGGATTAAATCTCTAAAGTAAAAGGCAATATTTTCAGCCAGTTCAAAACAAATTTCAACTATATTTAGCTAACAACATTTCTAAAATAATGATAAAGGAGTATCAATAAAAGTTTGGGACGTGCTGGGCTTGGTGGCTCAGCCTGTAATCCAGCACTTTGGGGGGCTGAGCTGAGTGGATTGCCGAAGCCCGCAGGTTCGAGACCAACCCGGGCAACTTGGCAAGACCTCATCTCTACAATAAGTAAAATTTTTTTAAAAATAGCTGAGCATAGTAGCACGTGCCTGTAGTTATGGCTACTTGGAAGGCTGAGGCAGAAGGATCGCATGAGCCCAGCAGGTGCCACGGCGCTCCAGCCTGGGCGACAGAGTGAGACTCAATAAATAAATAAATAAATAAATATAAATGTTTGTTTAGAAAAAAGTATGGACAAACTAAAAATAGAGCTACCATTTAATCCAGTCACCCCACTACTGGGTGTTTACCCAAAGGAAAACAAATCATTATATGAAAAAAATACCTGCACTTGTATGTTTCACAATAGCAAAGACATAGAATTAACCTAAGTGTCCATCAGTGGATGATTAGATAAAGAAAATGTTAAATACACACACACACACACACACACACACACACATGCACACACACACAATGGAATAGATTCAGCCACAAAAAGAATGAAATCATGTCTTTTGCAACAATATGACTAGAACTAGAGGCCATTATGTTGTCAGAAATAGAAAGTCAAATATTGCATGTTCTCATTTATACATGGGAGCTAAATTACACGTACTCATGGATGTAGAGTGTGGAATAATAGACACTGGAGTCCCAAAAGTGTGGGAGGGTAAGAGGGGGTTAAGGAATAAGAAATTACTTAAATGGGCACAATGTATGTTATTTAAGTGATGTTTTCACTAAAAGCCCAGACTTCACCACTATACAGTGTGTCCATGCAACAAAACTGCACTTGCACCCCTTAAATGTACACAATTTCTTCAAAAAGTGTGTGCAAATAAGTATTAGACAAGTAGAAACAAAAAGAAAAAAGAAAGGGATTGCATTATTAATTTATATAGTTAAAGACCCAAAACTTAAAAGGTGTTAATGGTCTATCTATTTTTATAAAGGATAAATCAGTGAGAAATACATTACAGTTGTAAATTACTATTATTACATATCATCAAAATATGCAAACATTATTATAAGTTCAAGGGGAAAAAAATGACAAAATGGGTATTTACAAATTATTGAATTTGAATCCTATTAATAAGATTGATTTATTTAGAATTTTATATTCTATATTCTTAAGCATCTGTAGTCATGTCTAAAAATCTATTATGTAGAAGACAATAATGAAAACTTTAAGAAAATCCCAGAAATCAAAATTTCAATAACTCATTTCCTGACCATGGAACAAGGGCCCTCAATCAAGAGTCTGTGTATGGGCTTCAGAAAATACATGAACTTCCCACTATAGTTTTTTGTGTTTATGAGCATTTTCTCAGTGTTGAGTGCCTAGTTTTCATCAATTTTCCAAATAGTTCTAATCACTCATTAAAATGAAATTGGGAAATAATAAATATAATTGTAACTGAAAAGTCTAAACCACAATCATACAAAATTTCTAAAAAATGTATATTTTAAGTGTCAGCATTAAATTTAATATGATACAGATGTTTAAACTACTGTTTAATAAACAGGTATGTGTAATTGGACTTGCTTTAGATTTGGCAGTGGACATAATTTTCCTATTTATTAATCAGTAATCCATAAATAAAAGTGCTTGCCATTGTGATCTATCTATTTTATTACTTTTTTTCCTCTTTTAATTTTTATTTAAAATTGTGGGGTACAATTCAGGGCTAGGTATACAAATATTCACCGTGCAGTTACCCTTATAGATGAGGTGTGCCCCCCCCCTTCCACAGGCAGATATAGATTACTGTCAATCCCAACTCCCCACCCACCCCCCGCCACAGTTTCCTATTACTGTCAATCCTTTTCTTATAGTATTACAGTAGTTGTTCAAGGTCCACTTATGAGTGAGAACATGTGATACTCAGCTCTTTGTTTCTGTGAGAGATCACTCAGTATTATAAACTCTAATTTCATCCAGGTAGCTGCGAAGTTCATAATTTTGTTCTTCTTTATGGCTGCGTAGTATTCCATTGTGTATATGTACCACATTTTTTTTTATCCAGTCCTCTTTTGATGGGAAGCACGGTTGGTTCCATATTCTTGCTATTGTGAACAATGCTGTGATAAACATACACGTGAAAATATCTTTTTTATAGAGTGACCTGAGTTCTTCTGGGTATATTCCCAGTAGAGGATTGCTGGGTCACATGGAAGGTTGATTTTTAGAACTTTTAGGAATCGCCACACTAATTTCCACAGATGCTGAACTAGTTTGCGCTCCCACTCACAGTGTAGAAGTGTTCCCTTTTTGCCACATCCTCTCCAACATCTGTTATTTTTTGAGTTATGGATGATGGCCATTCTGTCTGGAGTTAGGTGGTATCTCAGTGTGGTTTTAATTTGCATCTCCTTGATGAATAGTGAGACTGAACGTTTTTTCATATATCTGTTGGCTGCTCTTATGTCTTCTTTTGAGAAGTGTCTATTCATATCTTTAGCCCACTTTGTAATAGGGCTGTTTGTTTTTTTCTTTTCAGCATGTTTGAGTTCCTTATAGATCCTTGATGTTAGGCCTTTGTCAGACATGGAGTTGGCAAATATTTTTCCCAGCCTGTGGTCTGTCTCCCTGCTCTCTTGATGGTTTCTTTGGCTTTGCAGAAGCTTGTCAGTTTAATGAGGTCCCATTTGTCTATCATATCTCTGGCCTGGGCACTTTGGGTTTTGATCAGGAATTGGTTGCCAGTTCCAACTTCCATAAGAGTGTCTCCTGCATTTTTTAAGGTTCTTATAACTAGAGGTTTTACATTTAGGTCTGTGATCCATTTAGAGTTAATTTTTGTGTATGGGGATAGGTAGAGGTCCTGTTTAAATCTTCTGCATGTGGTTAGCCAGTTTTCCCAGCACCATTTACTGAATAGGTTCTCCTCTCCCCAGTAGTGGGTGGTGGAGGCTTTGTCAAAGATGAGTTGGCAAAGTCTCAGGATATAAAATAAGTGTGCAAAAGGCAAACGCATTTCTATACACCAGTAATAAACAAACAGATACCCAAATAAAAAACACAATTCTATTTACAATAGTCACACACAAAAAATGAAATACCTTGGCATCTTCTTAACCAGAGACGTAAAAGGCCTTTACAACAAAAACTCCACAACATTGCTCAAAGAAATCAAAGATGACACAAACAAGTGGAAAAATACTCCATGCTCATGGATTGGAAGAATCAACATTGTTAAGATGTCCATTTTACCTAAGGCAATCTATAGATTTAATGCAATACCCATCAAATTACCAGCAACATTTTTCTCAGACCTAGAAAAAACAATACAGGAATTCATACAGAAACATGAACAACCAAGAATAGCCAAAACAATCCTCAGCAAAAAAAAAAAAAACAAAGCAGGAGGTATCACACTGCCAGACTTTAAACTGTATTATAAAGCTACAATAAATCAAAACAGCCTGGTATTGGTACAAGAACAGGCATATAGACCAATGGAATAGAATTGAGATTCCAGGAGCAAAACCTTGATTTATCTATTTTATAGAGAATAAATAAATAAGAAATACATAACAGTTTTAAATTACTGAGTATCCTCAAAATATATAAATATTATTATAAGTTTTCCCTTGGAGAAGCAGGTGAACTTGAGCAACTCCAGAAACATATATAATCTCAGCTTTCCAAAATCACCCTCTATATTCTCCCTATGTGCCAAAAGTCTCTAAAAAAGTCTCACGACATCCCTTTGGCTCTGATGGCATCACCTGGATATCCCTGACTAACCATGGATGACAGGGAAGAGTGAAAATCTGATAGACCATGTCTGATTCACATATCCCCCTGGCCCTCCATCCAATCACATTTAGAGAGAGTGAGTGATAGGTGGACTCCAAGTTTAAAAATGCAAGCATTACCTAAAATAGCTGAATGGGTGACAGAAAAAGAGTGCTTTACTAGTAATATTATACATACATTCTATTGAATATAAAAATTTCATGTTTACAATGCTTACTGTTTGTTCTGCTCACTCTATAGTTTCTTAAGGAAATGGGGTTATTAAAATTGGCAAACTTACCATAATAATTACATGTTGTTCACATGTTCTTTACTAGTAACATTATACACACATTCTATTGAATATAAAAATTTTGTATTTACAATGCTTACTGTTTGTTCTCTTCATTCTATAGTTTCTTAAAGAAATAGGGCTATTAAAATTGGCAAGCTTACTATAATAATTACATGTTGTTCACATGTTCTTCTTTTGCTCATACCTCTCTATTTTCAAAATTAATAGAAATTCCACACTTACTAGAATCTGATAGTTCCAGGTGCTTAGAATTCATGGAATAAAGCTACCTATATTTGCATTATCTCATAGTTTATATATTGAAACTAAGATTCAAATAAATGTCCCAAATGCATTATTTCTTGAACTCATTTGATGTTTGCTAACATCAGTGCTACTAATGAATCATACATTTCAGAGTAACTCATTGTTCATGCTACTGAAAGATATTGGGATCTGAAAATAATTGAATTCTTATTTATAACTGAAGTTACAATGTATGGAAATTCAGTAGAGATAATCAATGGGAGATAAATGATTCTGGAAAAGAAATTCAATAAAAGGGAAATGTCACAGGAAAGAAAAGGGAGCATATAAAATTTAAAAAAAGGAACCTAGCATACTGAGAGAAGACAAGGGACCATGAATTGTTCAAAGAATGCCTAAGAGCTTAACCTCCTTGACCTCATCATAGCAGAGAAGAAAATAAAACTTATTTACTATTTCTTGGGCTTCAGAATGTATGGTACATTGAAGCAACACAAGATAAATAATTTAGACTGTTTCAAAAAAGATTGGCAAAATCCCAACCTGTCATAAACAGGGTTTTAAAAGCTTTATACTGCATAAATAATTTATAGTTTCAAAGAAAAGTTCTAAATTTGAAACCCTGCATTAAATAGAAGTCTCTATATCAACCACAGGGCCTTCATCTCCTTTCAGGAGCTGACTGAGATACTTTACAAAAAAGTCACTGTCATAAATAACAGAACAATATGTTATCTCTTATTTCCTATTTTTGCAAATGTAAACCAAACACAGAATTTTAAAAAGACATATCATAGCAATTTTTAAGTAAACAAGAACAACAAAAATGTTACTTATATGTTCACATTTTTATGTAAACTGCATGCTAAATTACTTTATCTTTGTATTTTCAATAGGAGGATAGTACTGATTCCATATTTACCCAAGTTCCATAAAATACATTTATGATGCAATGAGTCTTTAAAGTGAAGCAAGAATTCACTATACCTAGAGGTAAGAATTCTACCCCTTGCGAAGAAATCTGAGTACAGAATCTTTCTAGATTTTTATAAGAATTTCTTATCTTTTACATTTTCTTGCCTGCAACTAACTTGACATAATTTTTTAAATGACTTGTCCTTATCAAGGATATCCAAAGCATTCAAGTAGTTTTATAGAGAAATAGCTCGTGCTTTCCACATTCACGTTTCATTGGTTTATATAACCATTCACTTAGATTGCATGATGCAGATAGCAAAGATAATTGACAAAAGGATTTGGGAACAAGGCACAACTAATTTTCAGCAAGCATGTCACATATAAAGACACCTGGTGAGAGCTGACCTGCATTGGCAGAGCTGTGGCATTTCTTGAGTATCACTCAAAAGTGCAAGGTCAATAGAGAGCACTGGTGAATCCACTGAGTCTCTTAAGTGGAGGTCAGATAAGAACACTTCCACAGTAGAATAAGGAAAACAACTACTATCTTGAGTTGTGTTTGCTATGAACCTTGGGACTATGCCAAGTGCTTTGCTGACCATCTGTCTGACTTAAATATATCAGCAGGCAGTGAGACATGTTGCATGTGATAATATCCCTAACACAGAAGCAGATTAACTAATTTTTTTTGAAGAACAATCCAGGTAGACTTTCTAGAGTTCCTTTGCATTTAAAACCCTTCATAATTTGGCCCCAGCGACCCAGCCAATCTTCCACTATTTTCCCATTTGAACCTGCCTCTCCAGCCAGCATCCTCACAGCATAGTTCCATAGGACAGCAAGGGGTCAAGAGGGTTTTGAGCTCATACGACGTGGGTTTATCTCCATTCTCTGCACTTTCTGTCAGTGTGGCTAAGGCTAAGTTGCTCAGCCTTTTTAAGAGACAGTTTTCTTATCCATTAAAAAGAATGGGGATAAAACACTAATGAGGATAATACAATCCCTACCTCATAAGTGAGATATTGTTTATAAAGTCCCAATCCAATGCCTAGCACATATCAAGTGACTGACAAACATTTCCTATTATTATTGTTTTTATAATAGTTGCAATTATAAAGAAATTTGAAACTGACAGGCACTTCATTCTATTATTTCCTGACACTTAAAATGACTTCGACTATTTAGTGTTTCTTTTCTTTTGTGTAATAGAATAAATACTTTTAAAAATATATCCAAACCGCCAAACTTACTTATAGCACTTCCTGTTTTGATTTTTTTAAAGAGAGAGAAAAACTACAATAAAATATACATATGAAATTTTGGAGTCTGGTATGAGGCACCAAAATTTTGCCTAGTAAACAACAGTCAACGATAATAAACATTTACACCAAATTTCTATGTTCTTAGCACTGATAAGTGTTTTATATGGAATATCTCATCAAATACCCCAGAAACATTGAGGTGAGCATCATTATTATCCTTTTCCAAAAATGAAGAAAATAAAGCTTAGAACCGTTAATAATTTGCCCAAAGTCGCATGACTGATGAGGTCTGAGTCAAGATTTGAACTCAGTCTGATGTGAGAGCCAGTGTTTTAAAACCTGGTGGTATGCTGATGAGATTCTTCATTATTGACTATCAAAAGTGGCAAAAAGTGTCAACATAAGATCAGAAATCTCCTGGACCAATGTTGAAAGTTGTAAGTGCTACTGATAATGTTCCTCCCATTCCTACTCTAAGTGCTCTTGTCATAGGGATATGGGTGACTTCTGTGATGTATTGGAAGGAGAAGTGATCTACAGGTCTTGAGAAGTACTTGAAATTTGGGATGCTATAAAATTTTGTGAGAGCTTTTCTTTCAGAGAGAGTTCTGTTTTAAGAAAATGCCTGATTCTGATAGCTGAGAGGATGCTGGTAACTGTAAAAATTTCCTGATATTTTGCTAGCTAATTCTGCACTGTAGGACCCAGAGTCATGGCAGCAGAGGTAAGGATAGGAAATAGATCCTGGCTAGCTAACAATTATTAAGTTTTTAATTATAATTATTATTGTGGTTTTATTGCTACTACTATTGTTCCCATTACCACTCTTGGTCTGTATTAATGCTATCTCTTTCTTATCCTAAATCCCTGAAATTTTCTGTCTCTTAAATAAATCCATCAAAATATACTCAGTCCCACTGTAGCAGCTTTTCCTAACCAAACTAGCTTCCCATGAATGCTCCTGGATATGAATTCATATTACAGGTATTATATCCATCACATTTCTTATTGCTGGTTATTTTTTATGCACACATGACTCATCTCTGCTTACACAGAGATTATAAATTGTGTGAGAACTGCAGTATGTCTTATATGTCTCATTGCCCTCAGTATCTTTCTTGCGAGAGACATTCAACCAAAATATATTGATTTTCTACTTAAAGGAAACATAACTACAGTTCAGCCATCCTTGGAAATCAATTTTTCTTAGATTCTTTCTTACTCACTATTGCAACCTTCACACCAAGGAGGAAGACAAGTCAAATGTACCAGCCTTTACAGAGCAGGTAAAGGATAGGCGGACACTTTGCTCTTTGAAAGGATTGAAGATTTCATTCTGAAAGAAAAAAATTTTAGTCACCCCATTTCTAACACAAACAAGCAATCCCAAAATGAATAAATAGGAGAAAATGAGCCTTGGCAGTTTCCCAATGTAATAAACCGGATACCCTTCAACATAATGTGGATTAGGAAGTACATGGCCTGCAATATGAGGTAGCAATGACAGCACTCATAATGACAGCACAAAAGAATCTCTGAAAAAAACACAATGTCAAATAAACCAAGGCTCAAACATGGTAGAATTTTTTTCTTCTAAAAATAGAGCTGGATAATATCAGAACTTAGTTGAGACCATGGGTCTCATTTCTTACATTGACTCTGATTAAACAACATGTAAAGATTATCAAGGAGGTTTAATTTTCATTTAATAAGACTTGGTCATTATGACTTTTTTTTAATTCTAGGGTACCGCCAGAGCCAGTGTAGGATTATATAAAATTGAATCAAGCACATGCCTCTTTTCCTCTCACCTAGGACCTTGATATTTTAGCCAAAGATACAGTCTTGAGAATTACTTTTTCATAATATATGTTTTGCTGATTTATTTTTACTTTAAATCTTAGGCAAAATATTGATCAGAAACTTTAGTTTTATATAATGGCAAACAAATTTTTTCCTTTTTTAAATCCCAAAATAATTTTATCTTAATAATTTTTTAGATTAAAAAAAAACTAGATAAAATAGGAAAAAGCTCTTCTTTTTCCTGGAAAAAGTAAATAAAAATTACACCATGGAGAGCACAATTTTCAAGAGGAAGAATGGATAAGAATAACCCGTTATCACACATAGCAAAAAGGTACGAATTTCTAATGGTGATGTTTGAGACAGCTCTTTCAGTGGTAAGTCTCTCTTTAAAACAAATTCATTTAAAATATTGTCTCTAATTGACAGAAATTACATTTGCATTGAAAAATATGCACTTAAAACAATCATGAGGGATTTCTGAGCGATATTTAGTGGAGTCACACAGCCTACCTCTGAGTCCTTCTCCCTCACTACAATCCATCAGCCAATCTGCAGTCAAGTCCTGCCTCTTCTACCACATCCCACAATGACCTCTAACCCCTACTCCTCATCTCCACTGCCATTTCCATATTCCCAGCCACTATCATTTTTTGCCTCTAGATTAGTAACATTTCCTTTTTCTTTTTTTTTATACAGATAGGGTCTCATTCTGTTGCAAAGACTGGAGTGTCATGGTGCGATCCTAGCTTACTACCACCTCAAACTCCTGGACTCAAGCAATTCTACCACGTTGGCATCCCAAGAAGCAAGGACTATAATACATTACACCTGGCTATTTTTAAAGCTAGGACTATAATACATCACACCTGGCTATTTTTAAAGCTTTTGTAGAAACGGGGTTTGATATGTTGCCCAGATTGGTCTGGAACTCCTGAGTTCAAGGGATCCTCCCTCCTCAACCTTCCTAAGTACTGAGATTACAGGCATGAACCACTGCACAGGGCTTGGACTAGTAACGTTCCTTATTTTTAAATTTATTTTTATTTTTGGCTTTTCTCTTGGTTATAGGTATTTGTATTTTCTTCTTTATACTTTTTAAGTACTTTCTCTATACAATAAATATACATTATTTAATAACAACAAAACAAAAATTATATAGATATAGATACATTACATAGATTTAGCACCGAACTAAACATTATTATGTCACCCTCATTTATCCACCCCACCACAACTGTCCTTATCAAGGTCATAAATTAGAATTACATTAGAATTATCTTTATAACTTTCTAGATTTTAAAAAATGATTTTCTACAAACCCAGTGATCAATTCTCAGACTTCATTTTATTTGATCTATTAAGAACATTTGGCATTTCTTCTTCCTTGGAAAACTTTTCTCATTTGGTTTCTTACACGCCCAGCCCCTCTGGTTTTCCTCTGACTTCCCTGGCTGCTGCTTCTCAGATCTTTACTATTCCTTGTCTTCTCCCTTACCTGGAGAGGGCTCTACACTTGAACTGCTTTTCAACCCCTCTGTAATCTAGATTCACAGCTTTAAAACGTGATACTTTTCTAAATGTGGATCACCTGCCCACACCTCACCCCTGGAATTCTCACTAATTTATTAAACTCTCCACTTTGCTTCTCCACTTGTGTGTCTTAGGCATCCCACACACATATCCAAAACAGAACCGTTCATCCCTTTTGAGTCAGTTTCTCCCCCTTAACTATTCCACATCCAGTATGTCAGCAAATACCACTGACTTTATCTTCAAAATATTTCCCGAATCCAGATTTTTTTTTTACTACCTCCACTATTATCAATCTGATCTAAAACATTATTTTTTAAAATCACTGGTGCTCTTCTTAACAGGTGCATTGTTTTAAAAGTAGATTACTTTATAAGACTTGTAACAAAAACCAGCAATCTACTTTCCCCATCACCAACTGCCACACCAAAGAGGCAACTGCTGTCAATTCTTTTAGCTTTTCCTTCTGGTATTGGTTGCCATAGTTTTAGACAACGTACTTACATTACTACTTTACGTTTTTCAGGTCTAGATATCTATGTATTTGCTAGAAGAAAATTATTTCAGTCTCTTAGGCCACTCACGTTTCCTTATATACACATACTTCTATTCCCTGTGCCCCATTATAATTATAGGATCACTTTTGGTACAAATAAATATTCAGTGTTTGTGATGTTGTGACTTTGAAAATCTTCTCCACTGCTTAGCCATATCATATCTCCTTTCTTGCATTTTTTCTTGCTCATCGTGAATCAATTGCCTTATTTTATCAAAAGACTTTGTCATTCATTCGGCAATAACCAGCCCAAAATGTAAATATTCCTTCAACAGTTTCAAATACATCAGGTAATCTCTGCATGTCCTGTTGTTTTTCCTGGAGATAAAACTCCTGAAGTCTTTTATTCAGTTTCCATCTAGACAGGTTGCTCCCTAGGTCAGCAGCATATCTGTCAGTGATGCTTTGGTTTCCTAACACTTTCCCTTGGCCTCCTTCGGGACCCTTGTTTCCTGGATTCCTTTGTTTCGATGAAAATTCCCTAGTTAATTTCTAAGAAAGTATGCATCATAGGATAATATCTTGAGACCTTGACTCAGAAATGTTTTTATTCTGTCTTTACACTCAATTGATAGTGTGGCTGAACATAAAAACGTCAAGAACTGTCCTGTCTCTATTTACCTTTATTCTATTTTCTGGAAATTTCCCAATTCTTATGGCACTTTAAAAAAAAATTATGTTACTAATTTTTTTCAAGAAATCTTTATTCTCAAAGTTTTTTTTATATCTTGTTTAAAGAGAAGCATCCTAAGTCAGATATGATAGCTCATGCCTGTAGTCCTCGTCACTTGGGAGGATGAACCAGGAGGATCAATTGAACCCAGGAGTTCGAGATCAGTCTGGACAATATACAGAGACCCTCTCTCTTTTTTTTTTTTCTTTTTTCTTTTAAAAATGTGGGGTACAATTCAGGGTTAGGTATACAAATGTTTATTATGCAGGTACCCTTGTTGGTGAGGTGTGCCCCGTC
The DNA here is from genome assembly GCA_963574415.1 of Tarsius wallacei. Lineage (NCBI taxonomy): Eukaryota > Metazoa > Chordata > Mammalia > Primates > Tarsiidae > Tarsius > Tarsius wallacei. The sequence continues at coordinate 5,542 of CAUYQG010145104.1, read as the reverse complement.
CCCCCAGCAGTTTGCCACTACTGCCAGTCCCACCCCCCACTTCTCTGGCAGTTTCCCACTACTGCCAATCCCTTTCTTATAGTATCAAGATAATTGTTCAAAGTCCGTTTATGAATGAAAGCATGGAGTACTCAGTTCTTTGTTTCTGTCATAGATCACTCAGTATTATAGACTCTACGTCCATCCAAGTTGCTGTGAAGTGCATAATTTTGTCCTTCTTTATGGCTGTGTAATATTCCATCATGTATATGTACCACTTTTTTTTTATCCAGTCCTTTTCCAATGGGCAGCATGGATAGTTCCATGTTTTTGCTATTGTGAATAATGCTGCAATAAACATGCATGTGCAGGTATCTTTTTCATAGAGTGATTTGTATTCCTCCAGGTATATTCCCAGTAGGGAGATTGTGCAGTCATATGGAAGGTCAATTTTTAGATCTTTCAGGAATCGTCACACTGTTTTCCACAGAGATTGTACTAGTTTACACTCCCACCAACAGTATAGAAGTATTCCCTTTTCCCCACATCCTCTACAGCATCTGTTGTTTTTTGAGTTATTGGTGATGGCCATGCTGACTGGAGTTAGGTGGTATCTCAGTGTGGTTTTAATTTGCATTTCTTTGATGACTAGTGAGGCTGAGCATTTTTTCATGTATCTGCTGGCTGCTTGCATGTCTTCTTTTGAGAAGTGTTTATTCCATATTTTGACCACTTTGTAATGAGGCTGTTTGTTTTTTTCTTTTTGTCACGTTTGAGTTCCTTGTAGATCCTAAATGTTAGGCCTTTGTCAGACATACAGTTGGCAAATATTTTTTCCTATTCTGTTGGTTGTCTCCCTACTCTCTGGATGGTTTATTTTGCTTTGCAGAGGCTTGTCAGTTTGATGAGGTCCCACTTGTCTATCTTATTTCTTATGGTATGGACACTTAGGGTTCTGATCAGGAATTGGTTGTCAGTTCCAATTTCCATAAGGATGTCTCCTACGTTTTCTAAGATTCTTATCATTTGAGGTTTTACATTTAAGCCTTTGATCCATTCAGAGTTAATTTTTGTGTATGGTGATAGGTAGGGGTCCTGTTTCAATCTTCTGCATGTGATCAGCCAGTTTTCCCAGTACCGTTTACTGAGTAGGTTCTCCTCTCCCCAGTGGTTATTGTTGGAGGCTTTGTCAAAGATGAGTTGGTTGAGAAATTGAGGCTTTGCTTCTGGAATCTCTATCCTGTTCCATTGGTCTATATACCTGTTCTTGTACCAATACCAGACTGGTTTGATTAGTGTAGCCTTATCATAAAGTTTGAAGTCTGGAAGTGTGATACCTCCTGCTTTGTTTATTTTGCTAAGGATTGTTTTGGCTATTCGTGGTCATTTATGTTTCCATATGAATTTATTTTGCACATTTATTTTGTACCCTGAGACTTTGCCAAAGTCCTTTATCAGTACAAGCAGGTTTTTGACAGATTCTCTTGGATTTTCAAGGCATAGGATCACATCATCAGCAAAGAGGGATAACGTGACTTCCTCTTTTCCGATTTGGATACCCTTGATTTCCTTCTCTTGTCTAATTGCCCTAGCTAGGACTTTCAACACAATGTTGAACAAGAGGGGCTAGAGAGGACAGCCTTGTCTTGTTCCAGTTTTCAGGAGAAATGCTTCCAGTTTCTGTCCATTTTAATTATTATACCTTTATAATAAAGTTTAAAATCTGGGAGTGTGATACCACCCGCCTTGTTGTTTTTTGTTTTGTTTTGTTTTTTTCTGAGGATGTTTTGACTATTCGTGGTCATTTATGCTTCCATATGAAGTGGTGTATTCTCCTTTCCAGGTCTGAGAAGAATGCTGCTGGTAATTTAATGGGTATTGCACTAAATCTGTAGATTGCCTCGGGTAGGATGGACATCCTAACATGTTGATTTTTCCAATCCATGAGTGTGGAATATTTTTCCATTTGTTTGTGTCATCTTTGATTTCTTTGAGCAGAGTTCTGTAGTTTTCATTGTAAAGGTCTTTGGCTTCTCTGTTTAGAAAGGTGCCAAGGTATTTCTTTTTTTGGTGAATGGCATTGTGCTTTTTATTTGGGTTTCTGTTTGTTTATTGTTGGTATATAGGAATGCGACTGTCTTTTGCATATTGATTTTATACCCTAAGACTTTGCCAAAGTCCTTTATCAGTACAAAGAAAAAAAGAAAGAAAAATAAAAATATCCTTTCCTTGTTTAGGAGGTATGCTATTTTTTGTGATACAAGTTACTAATATTTACTGTGTGGTTCTTCTCTTCTTGCACACACAAGGGTAAATTGCATTTTCCTATTCCTTGAAGTTAGCAGGGTCAAATGTCTTACTACCACCAAATAATTGGACAGTAATCATCAGTAAAATAATTGGTAAAATAATTTAGTCGTATTTAGACACTGTGATTTGGGGTTATTGGTTACCACAGCATAAATTAGGCTGTCCTGACTGATTCAGTCAGTAGTACCAAAGTGGGACACCACCATAACAATCAATGTTCAGTATGTTACATTGTCTCAGTGTCTAGATAGCAGGTAATGAAGGAACTAATACTGGAGGCAGGAAAGATAATGATTCATACTTTACAGTGACAAAATATTTAACACAACTGAGGACTGGGGGACAGACTATGTTATTAATGACCTTAAAGTTCCAAATGTAAAGGCAGAGAGAATAAAAATAAATTCTGTGATAAGTTTTCACAGATAGTACTTCACAGCATAGTACAAGAAATAGATGAATTAAGAAAAAAAATTATCCAGCCTTTAAGTAGGAATGAAAAGGATGAAAGAAAATGAGTCCAGAAAATTGAGAACATATTAGGTTAGAAGAAGCAACCAATTTTCAAGCATAAACAGTAAAAGATGAAATTGAGAAAGTCATAAAACAATGGAAGCTTATTAAAACTTAGTCTTAAGCAAGATTGTAGTAAGGGGATAGCTGCCATGACAATTATCAAAATCTCTGTGTGCCTTAAGTGCTCTCAGGTTACCCAGTAAATTATTTCAGTTGATTAAAACAGCGTAAGGAGATGCTATTCCACTTAAGCCTGACAGACACAAAACCTGAAGCTGTTAATGTCCCCAGAGATAAATGGTCCAATCTCTTACCTAGAGAATATAAGCTAGTTGAGGAACAATCTCAGCAAGCAGAGGAAGGCAGAGAGCTAGAAGCTTTTTCACTCAGTATGAACACTTTCATTTAATCTCACTGCTCTTCAAGATGACATCCCTCTACATGAGCTGAGTCAGATGTCCCAAAGTTCTCCAAAGAATAAATCTCTGTGATCTTGCTCAATGCATATAATGTAATTATTATCATCTCTCATTCCTGGTTCTTTTATTTTTTCTTTCTAGCTCATCCCCTCTTTGTCCTTTCTTGGATATTTTAGTGAACTTATAAGAGGGAACAAAGGTAAACATAAGTGTCCAATCTACCATATTTAACTGGAAGTTACCTGATCTGCCCTTACCTCATCTTCCTGCTTTCTCTCCAGCACTCTGTAAGTCATTCTCAACATCGCAGCAGAATGATCCTTTAAAACATAATCCATGCAATTTCTTTATTTAAAATTCTCTAATGAATTTCCATGCAGTAAGAATAAAATTCAACCCCCTTGTAGTGGGTTACAAGTCCCCACATGATCTGAGCCATGTTTACCACTTATTCCCTCATTCTGTATGTTGAAGCCACCCTAGAAACCACTTGTGAAGCCATTCTCTATGTTGAAGCCACTCATCTTTGTATATTCTTTGAACATGCCAACATTGCTTCCATCTTAGGATCTGTTCACTTGCTATTTCTTCTTCCATAAATCTTATGTCTCTAAGTCTTTATAAGGTCAGTTCTTTTTCATTTAGTTCTCAGCTCAAAAATAACCTAACCATATAGAAGACTCAATCTACCGTATCCTGAATCCATCCCACACCAGTCTCTCTATACCACATCCACTTGTTTTAATTTTGGTATTTATTATTTTTTTAATAATCCCATTAATATATGCTATGTATGTATTATCTATAAAATAAGCCCATTAATATTTTAGACATATGTAACCTCCAACCAAATTACTTCCAAAAGAATATAAACTTAAGAAGCCTTGTTGTCTTATTTGTCAATACTTGCTTACTGTGGATTATCACCTGGTAAGATTAGGCACCTGGAATATTTTTAAACGAATAAATACATGACTGAACAAATCATTTCTGCATTATGTTCCAAATTAGATTGTTTATGTGCTTCATTCATCATTTAATTCTGTCAATTTGGAGTTTTAAAAAAGTATATGAGAGTATTTCTTCCCTGTATTTATGATAAAAATAACTTACAGAAGATTCCTGCTGAAAAAAAGAGACACAGATAAAATACAAAATAAAAGTAGTAAAAATAATAATAATCAGAGAGCTGTAGAAACAATAACTGAAGAAGTAGGATCCTGAACAGAGAGAAACAACAGATAGGGGTGCCAACATCTTGAGTTAATTTTCCCTTTTATTTGCCAGTTGGAAATTAGAGATTGTAAGAGTGGAAACCAAAATTCATAGCAGAGAAAGAAGCCAGCAGACTTCTGGCAGTATTAATGTTAAAAGCCAGGAGAACTTTTGGCAATATCATTGTAGAAAAAAAGAAATGTAGAACACCAGAAATAACAAGTATAGCTGAAAATCTTAGAAAATAATGATTGCACTAGACAATAATGATGTTTTGTAAAGGTTTGTATATATGTAGAATTAAAATGGCTGACTAATATAACATAAATGGTAAGAGTAGAAAGAACAAATGTAGTGTTCTAAGTATTTTGCATGTTTTTAAAGTGGAAAAAATATAAATTTGTATTTGACTTCATTGAGTTAAGAAGTTACTGTTTTAATCACTCGGGTGACCACTGAAAGAATGTATAACTAAAAAGCTAGTTGGGAGAAAATGGAGTAATTTTAAATTTGTATTAATCCAAAAGAAAGTTTAAAAAAGAGGAGAAAAAATAAAATTAAAAACAAGTGTGAAATGTGATAATAAACAATAAGATGATAGATATAAAACTCAAATAAATCAATAATCCCATAAAATATAAATGGATTAATTAATCAAACTAAAAGACTGGTGTTATCAGATTGAATCTTTTTAAAATTGATAAATGCTGATTTTACAAGAGTCACACTTTAAATATATAGACGCAGAGAGGTTGAAGAGAAAAGATGGAAATATGCAAACACAAGCTAAGAGAAAGTTACTGTGGCTATTCTAATGTAAGACAACATAGACTTGAAGAGAAGTATTTCTAGAGATAAAAGTCAATATGTTATAATGATTAAATGATCAATTCACTAGGAGCATATCACAATTCTAAATTTATATACACTCAGTAATGTAACTTTATTTATTTATTTATTTATTTTGAGTTGGAGTCTCACTCTGTCGCCCAGACTGGAGTGCAGTGGCCGCTCCCGGCCACCACAGCCTCGACCTGCTGGGCTCCGGTGATCCTTCCGCCTCAGCCTTCCAAGTAGCTGGAACTACAAGCGCGCGCTACCAC
>CAUYQG010145101.1:0-44707 GCA_963574415.1 Tarsius wallacei | reverse complement strand
GGCCACCGCGATCTTTGCTTCTTAATGTAAGCCAAGTCGTGAGCCTAAAAACTGTAATGTTTCCTGTGTTTTTCTCACCATTTTCTTCTGTTTGATTTTTGGAGAGGCTGTGGCGGCTTCTACCACTTTCATTTGGACAATCAATTGCTTTCCAACCCTGTTATTTTGCTCTAGTTCCACAGGTAGTAATAATATTTTTAAGCTGTAAAGAATAGATATCCCTCACTGCTCCTTCCTTCCCTAGAGTGATAAGCTCTCCATTGGAATGCCGACTCACATAAACTTCTGTATCAGGGCCCTGGTGAGGTGAGGCACTGGTCTTTGGTGCAAAATTTAAGAAAGCATCTAAAATCTCAATAATCAATATAAGTAATATTTTAATGCAACACTTAAAAAATAAAATTAATGCACAAACTCCACAATGAACAAATAATCAAAATTTTAAATAGAGGAACTTGGTGAAACATAGTGTCTACAATAAAAAAAAAATTAGCAGGGTATGGTGGCGCTCCTGGGGTTCCAGCTACTTGGAAGGCTGAGGCAGAAGGATCGCCTGAGCCCAGCAGGTTGAGGCTGCGGTGGTCATGAGTATGCCATTGTGCTCCAGCCAGGGAGACAGAGTGAGACTCTTGACTCAAAAAAATAAAATAAAATAAAAATAAAAATAAAAAGTTTTAAATTTACAATTTTAAATAAATTTTTAAAAATCAAAATTTTAAATTAACAGTTTAGTGTCATAATGGAGTCTGAGCCTCCCCCCCAAAAAATTCTTCACCTCACCATTCCAGATTTTCAAAGTACTCACCCCAAACCTGATTCTTGGGAATTTGTATAAGAATGGAAAGATGGAAATACATTACAGGTTTGGAAGGGGACCTTTGGAAATTTTGTGGCCCAAATGAATTTTGGTAAGCCAAGGAGAGAAAATAAAACATAAGAATTCTCTTATATCTAATTTTGTGGTCAGGAGGGGATATTTTATGTTTATCTAAAACTGAAAAGCAATTAGTTTTTCTTAGAAATATCTGGATAAAATTCAGAATGGCAGGCTGAAAAATTTGGAAGGATAGTAACAAATTGGAAGGTTAATATTAAGACCATTTCAATCACTGAGAAGGCAGAACAACAGGAAGTTTAATTACTTGTGTGTTTTCCATCAACACGTGCTGTTTCATTAATTTATCACACACTGAGCAATGAACAACTTTGACTATATAACGTGTCATGATCTCCAATGCATAACATGCACGTGGCTTGAAATGGATCTGTGACAAGAATATTAATTTTCCTGTAAAGTTGATTTAGGTGGAATTAACACATTTCCATCTAGGTTTTGAACAAAAATCTTGCATCCCAGCTTTCTTGATACCCTAGTGGTGGCTAACTTTCCTTGGTGAACTAATTTGAGGCAAGATTTTGAAGTACAGGACTAAAGAACATTTTACAGAGGAAGCCAAGTTTTGGTAGGTACCATCTGGCTAAAGAAAAAAAAAGAGGCAGACTGTGTAGCCAATATGTAACTTCTTTTATTGGAAGATCTAATTTTCATTCTTTCAACAAATGTTTATTAAGCATCTATTACACCCCTGGCACTATCATAGGTGCTGGATTTGGGAGTGAGCAGCACAAACAAAAATCTTAGTCTTACTGAACTTTTCAAGAGAAATCACCAAAGGTAGATAAGTGTAATGAGATGAGTGATTATTTGATTTAGACATATAGACACACAGAATGGGAAATAAATCAATTGCCTTGATCAACCTGCTTAAAACTCAGTTTAAGAATAGCTCCCAGCTGATCAGTCTTCTAGGGCTTTCCAGTCTAGTGGAAATTCCAACATTTAGTCCTCTGCCTTCTATTTATTTATTTATTTTAGTGGGAGTTTCACTCTGTCATCCACAGCCACCTCAGCCTCGGCCTGCTGGGCTCAGGTGATCCTTCCGCCTCAGCCTTTCAAGTAGCTGGAACCAGAGATGCATGCCACCAAGTCCAGCTAATTTTTTGATTTATTGTAGAGACAAGGTATTGCCAAGTTGCCGAGGCTGGTCTTGAACCCGTGGGCCCAGACAGTCCTCTTGTCTCCACCTCCCAAAGTGCTGGGATTACAGGCGTGAGCCACCACGCCCAGCCCTCTGCCTGCTATTATAGGTCAGAGGTCCACCTCCAATGTCCAGGTATGGCATGTCACTCAAAGGGGAGTATAAATTGGTCTAGGTGATGCAGAAATAGATAGTAAATCAGGCTGGTGGGAAGCAGTACCATCTGGGAATATAAAGTGGGATTGCCAGATCTTGACCAGGAACTGAAATCCAGATTTTTATGTGAATCTCTTGATGTTTATGCTCTGGCAGCTAATTTAAAATTTTCAATAGTACCATTGAGTCAAAAGCGGCACTTCTGGGGCCAAAGACCACTAGTTTGCACTCTTGGTCTTAGGTTTGAGTTCAGCAAATCCAGAAAGTCTTGGGGGATAGGTGAGTCCAAATTGTAATAACTCCAGGGCAGGAAGAAAACTGCTATACTAGTGAAATCATCTTTGATCCTTTGGGTCCCAGAAATACACATATTTTTTGAGTTGGGGTCTCACTCTGTCACCCAGGCTGGAGTGCAGTGGCACGCTCACTGCAGCCTCAACCTCCTGGGCTCAGGCAATCCTTCCACCTAAGCCACCCAAATAGCTGGTAATAAAGGTATGCACCACCATGCCCGACTAACTTTTTGATTTTTTTTTGTAGAGACGAGGCCTCACTATGTTGCCTGGGCTTATCTCAAACTCCTGGACTCAAGTACTCCCACTTTGGCCTCCCAAAATGCTGGGATTTCAGGTAGGAGCCACCGCACCTGGCCATCTGAAATATTTAGATCATGGTTTTGGGTGATATCTTACTGTCTGATTTTGGTAATATCTTACTGTCTGATTTTAATATGTATTCATTTGCTTATTCATTCATCAAACATCAGCTTATCTGGCCAAAACATTAGTCTAACTCAGCTTAAAATTAGCTCCCATCTGACTAGTCTTTCAGGGCTTCCAGTAGAGTGGGGCTTTGGTGGCCTTCACACTGTGATGTACAATGCTTCCCTTGATATTGCTAACCTTGGATAAGCACAAAATAGATCCATTTGATTAGAGAGTCAGAGGTTTACCCGGTTTTATTTTCTGAGCATGGTAAAGGAAAGATGAGGTACTGGGGAACTCTACCTCATCTAGAATATCTGTTATGTGGATTTATAATACGGATATTTTCTCCTTTAGAAGTAGGTTATGCTTCACGCCTAGTTTTTCATCTCCAACATGTTGGCCCTGATACCCGTCTTTCAACTGGAGGGCTCTGCTTATGAATCATCATCTTTCTGCTGTTATAAAATTTGTCCTCTAGGTGGCGCCATTTGCAGCTCTCAGAGTCACCCTGGGCCTGCTCTTCTCCCTCACAGAACAAGTCCAATGTATTCCTTGGCCAGACAGCTGGGCCAGCAGTGTCTGCGCAGATCAGCCCTTTCCCAGCTCTTGTAGGGTCTGCCATGCTTCAGACTGATTTCCAAATCGTCTTCCGGGTGACCAGCATGTGCCCAGCCATACTCCTTTGGGTTCATCTGAACGGTGGCTTGGAACACTGCTCCTCCTCTGGACTGTGCCAGCAATCCATTTTCTATACTGTAGGTTAGCAACGGGTGCTTCTCATTTGTATGCTGCAGGCGGTCTCCCCAAATAGATTATTTAAAGCCTTTAAGGGCTTTGTGTGCCTCAGGCACCTGGCATAATACACTGCCTGGGACAGGCAGTCTGCAAATGTGTTTGTTTGTTTCTTTGGTTTATCCATCACTTACTGAGTATGTGTTCCAGGCCAGGCACTCTTTCCCATACCCTGAAAACAGTTATGGGAGATAAGGTTCTTGCTCTCAAGCAGCTCCTAATTGAGAGGGGCAAGGGAGAGAACTAGACAATTTTAGTGGTATGGTGCATATTTAGAAGCAGCCATGCTAAGTGATTTTGGGGAAAAGAAAGGTGCCCATATATTGCCCGTGTCCAGGTTACCATTCTAGCCTTTTCCTTTCCCAGGAGGTCCTTTTAGAAGAGCACTACCTTTCCACTCACCTGCGGAATTACCCCTTGAGACTGAACTTTGCTTTTTACTGTTTTTCTTTCTCAGTCCCCAAAGGACATGGTGACATGATTACAGGGGTAGGTAGCCATCTATCGCATAATACCATAGAAATGAGTCTTCCTGTTTTTCTCTGGAGTTCAGTGCTCCTACGGTCTTGTAGTTTGCTTTTCAGCTATCTAGCATTTGCCCTTGAATTCTCAAAATGGTTTCTCATCTCATTGTCTGCCTGGGGTGATTTGGAATCGCTGATTTACTTTTAGGAGTAGATACAGTTGATTGAAAACCCTCTCAATCTTTAACAAGCACCCACATGTCCCCTTTCCTGCAAAGCCCTTTTCTAGTTCTATCCTACCTTTTTTATACCATTATATTGTTTCTTTATTTTTTTGAAGCAGGATTTACGGAGAGGACAGAAAAGCTCCCACAGTGGGAGGGGACCCGAAGAGATTGCCCTCTATCCCAACTTTAATTGATTTCATTTTGTCTTTTATTATAGCGGTTCAGAGTCTCTTATGCTGTAAGACTATAAGTCTGTTGAGGGCAAGGACTATATTTTATTCATGTCAGTATCTCTCTCTTCCTACACCTCCGCCTTAGTTATTTGCACATAGCAGGCGATGATTAAATGTTTGTTGATTTAATAACCTGGGATTTTATAACATGATCCATGTTTAGTTCCATATTTTAGAGTATGTGCTTCTAGAACACAGTTGACGTCAGTTGTTTTTGCACGGGTTTTACTTGTTTGACTTAGGCTCTAAGAATATTTGCTTGGCAAATGCTCTCCAGATAATATGAAAAGGGTTTGGGATAGATCTGGGCTCAGGCTTGCAATTTCTTTTCCTGTTTCCTTCTAGACACCCATATAAGGCTTTGTCACTGTAGAGTGTTGGTTTTCTTTACTTCCTGATTTCTTCCCAATATTTGAAACATCCTCCTACTGATTTGCTGTATTCATTCAAGTAGATACTAAGTGCCAGGAGTTGTCCCTGATGCTGGGAATACAAGGGTGACAAAACAGGTTTCGACTGTATCTACAACCTGATGGAATAGGCTAATTCCTTTCATCAAATAATAGGTCAATAAAGTCAAGGCACATTACCTGATAGCCTGATGGCACTTTTTTTTGAGTTGGAGTCTTACTCTGGTGCCCAGGCTGGAGGGCAGTGGCATGCTCCCAGTCACTGTAGCCTCAACCTGCTGGACTCAGGTGATCCTTCCACCTCAGCCTTCCATGTAGCCTGAACCACAGGTGCGCGCCACCATGCCCGGCCAATTTTTTGATTTATTGTAGAGATGAGGTCTTGCCAAGTTGCCCAGGCTGTTCTCGAACCCATGGGCTCCCCTCACCTCGGCCTCCCAAAGTGCTGGGATTACAAACTTGAGCCACCATGCCCAGCCCTGATGGCACACGTTAAAAGTTATTTTTAAAAGTGTCAGAAAACCTTTGGTTAGGAAACTAGACTTGTCATTTGGTTTTCCAGTGTTTTATGTCTCTCCAAAACTTATATACACGCATATATAAGATGCAAAATTATGATTTTTTTCTTTAAAGTCATTTAAATTTCTGCATATTGAAATTCAACCTTTAATTTCTTTAGTCACCTAATTTTATTTATTTATTTTTTTTATTCAATATTTTTTATTATGATATTGTGGGGTACAGTTAAGGGTTAGGTGTACAAATATGCCTCATTCAGGCACCCTTGTTGATAGGAAGTATCTCCCCATCCCCAGACAGATATTTACTACCATTAGTCCCATCACCCTACCCCTCCCCACCCCATCGTTTCCCACCACTGTCAGTCATTTTCTTGTGGTAATACGTTGGATGATCAAGGTCTACTATATGAGTGAGAACACGTGATACTCAGTTTTTTGTTTCTGTGAGAGGTCACTCAGTATTATAGACTCTAGTTCCATCCAGGTTGCTGTGAAATTCATGATTTCGTTCTTTTTTATGGCTGCATAATATTCCATTGTGTATATGTACCACATTTTTTTAATCCAGTCCTCTTTTGATGGACAGCAAGTTTGCTTCTAGGTTCTTGCTATTGTGAACAATGCTGCGATAATTAAATGTATTCTTCTTTCTGACATTTCTCACTTACAGAGCCTTGATTTCCATCGAATGGGTTGATATTTGAGAAGTTGTGAGTCAATCTTTACCTCCATTTAGGTTATTCTTATGTAAATGAAGAGACATGTATTGTCCCATAAGAGACAATGTATATTCCAGTCTCTTCCATAGAACCTTTGGCCATTTGACTTGTACTGCCCAGTTGTTTGTGGATGAAGTGACAAAGTGTTTATTTAGTGTGTTTAAGTCATTATGAAACAGTATGTATTTCTATTTGCTTTCTCACACTTTACTATTGCCATGATAAGAATATTCCTCCAGTAGCCCCCTGATTCCAGAGAGTGAAATCCACTCAGAACAAGAATGTCCGAACTTATTCTCAAAACTAATGCTTTAAATAAAGCCATGTCAGTCAACCTCCAAACCAAATCTGAAGCACAGATACCCTGGTTGATTCACTTTCCAGTAAGCAAGATAACAAACAGGTTTCTATTGTTATGCTGGGTTTGGGTGGCTTTTATTTTGCATTGCTTTTGCTTTGCATGACTAGCAACTGATAAACCACATGATTTATTTTAGTCTATGAATAGCCACAAGCCATGTTTGTAGAAGATTTTCTCCAAACATTCTTTCACCATTCATAGCTGAGGAGTGGGAATCCCTTTCATTTTAGGACACTGTAAACTAGTCCTCGCATATTTTAATTTTCAGCAATGTTTGGCTCAGCCCAGTCATCTGTTGCTGTACTAAGGATTGATATAACTAACCCCAATGTTGCTTTAGAAGCCTGTGCTCAAAAAAACCCTCCACATCAGGCTGCTCCTCTGTCTCCTTGCACTTGTAATTTCCTGCTTCTCTGAAACTGCCTGCCCCTGTCTGACTCCATGCCTCTGGATCTTTCCTATTCCCTCTTCTATTCCAGCACACACCAGTTCAGGCTCTTGGCTGCCATAGTACTCCCAACCACTCATGGCTCCACTTTTATTTGCTTTTCCTTTTCTCTGTGTTTGCTTTCTACAGGTAGGTTTCAAAACTCTCTATGAGAGCGTCTTTTCTTAATTATCTTAAAAAATGTGTGTCATACTATGAGGCTTTACAAAAATCTGTCTCATGCAAGGGTTTAGTGAGCTTCTGAGTTCTTCAGAGCTTCAAATTACTCGTAATACTTACACGATGTTCTTTGTATAGTGACCTCCATTATTTTTAAATAATATCCACCAAATTTACAATAAGGATCACCATGCGCACTGAAAGTGGTCTCTGATATCTGATGCACTTCTTGTAGACACTGATCTTTTTCACACTGCTCCAACAGAATAACACTGATGGCAATTTACATTGAAAAGAAATTGGTTTGACTTATGGTTCTGAGGGTTGAAAAGTACAAAATCAAGGAACCCTACCTAGTGAGAGCCTCCTTGCTGTGTCATTCACGGTGGCAGGGCAAAGAGGGTGAAAAAGAACAAGAGATTGACCTCACAGCCTTAATCTTTTCATGAGTGTGGAGCTCTCATAACCTAAACAAAACCTCATTAGTCTCAATCTTCCAACACTGCTGCACTGCAGAATAAATTTCAAGCACATACTTTTTGGAAGGTACATTTAAGGTATAGACAGTGGAATCTAAATATTCTCCCTATCTCTATTATAATTCAACACCAAATCTCATCTAGTTTCTCATATCTTTAAAATTTTAAAAATTCTTTTAGTCTGATTTTCTTCATCCTCTTTTACAAGCCAATTTTTTTTAATAAAAGAGTGAATTTTGTTGTGTTACTAGTATGTATTTATCATTCTTTCCAATTTTTCAGGAGGGATTTTGTTCCATTAAGAATTCCTCACACTTTTAATGCTCCTTACTGTATGTAAATGGAATTGAAGGAGTGGAAAAAATGAAGATAAATATTCCTGCTAAAATTTACTTTGTATCTGAGCGTTGCTCAAACACCATACTTTCTAATAAAAATATTGTAAAAATTTGAACAAAAATAAAATACAATTCCAAAACATCTGACCAAAGGGATTTTTAAATGGTTATATAAGTATAATCATTTACATATTATATACAAAGGTATATACTTTTATTATTATTTACACATATTTCTATAATTATTTACTCAGAGTATACATGTTATTATAAGTAGTTCTCTCAGCAACTGACTATACTTGTATCATAGGGATTTAATAAATATTCAATAGATGCTCAGTGAAATGTTTGCTGCTTGAATGAAAATGCTTTACTGTATTTTTAACATAAATGGCAGTATATAGCCTCTGTAGACTCTTAGAATCATCAGAATACTGTTTCATAACATCTTTTGATATACAAACAACAACTTTACTTCCAAAATGTTATTCTGGAACATGATATGATCATTCTAATTTCACAGTTTGCATATTGGGGAAAAATCTATCTTTATCATAGCAGGAGTCATCTCAGTTTTTTGGTTAATTTCTATTCAATGCTGTGTAGTCTTCTTATGAATCCTAACTTTATTTCAGCGTTTTCAAATGCAGCAACTCTAAATAGCACAGCTATCCACTTGAAATAGGTTAAAATTTATCTTTCTTATATGTGATTTAAATGCAAGTCAGTCACAACAAAATATTTTTATTAAACAAAATGCTAAAATAGAAAATATGTCAGTTCTTTTCACCAAAATTAATTTATGGTGTGCAATTTAAAATTATCTGATAGTTAATAGAGTTTGCAAACAAGAAGAAGAGATTGTAAAAAAAGAAGTTGCATTTTGTCTTACTTTTCTGTAATACTGGAATAATCAAATTGTAAAGATTTCTATATGGTTAATGATAAAAATCCAAATGCTTCATTTAGAAATTGAGCATGTGAAATATTCTGATGAGCTTCCGATAAAGTCAAATATGCCTAGTTGTATGTAGATCTAACTAATTACCTAGGAGGAGATTGTCTTCATCATGAACATAAACATCTAAAATCTACAAATTATAATACTGGTGTCATTTAAATATACATGTCTCCATAACATGCCTATGGGTTAATTTTTGCTGATGAGTTTATTACTCTGATTTCATTGCATTGCAATGAATTCCTATAGGCAAGCACCTGGAAGTAATTACCTGAAAAACTTAACTATATGCACAGGTATGGCTTAGAAGAGCAAAAATATGTTTTGGCTCATGCAAAATTCAACAGCTTGCCTACTGTGTTACATTTCTGAGTTAAGTGAAAATCATCATACTCAACTTTTAGTATCTAACTAAAGGAAATCTATAAAATTCTACTGGGTTTTTTGTCCTTAAATACTTTTCATCTTTATGGTATTGCCTACATAACTAAGACTAGCTTTCAAGATGCTCAACATAAGTTTAGAGAATTAACCTAAAGACCCTTTTCTGGATTGTACAATATTCAATAGATGCTTATATTATAGAATTAAATCTTGGCAATACTTTCTGACTTTCTGGCATATCCTAAATATATTCTCATTCTGTACAACTTTTAATATAATTAAATAATATTAAACACATAAATGACGTAGTAGGATCCCAGGCACATTGTAAAAATGGTCGGTAAATTCGATGATATTGTGATGACCATTACCCTAATCACTGTATCTGCCATAATTTTTACTATAACCATCAAAGTGTTTCTTCCTTCAGATTGGATTACTATCTCTGAAAACTATTCTCTCCAATTAAGCCTACCTAAGCATTCCACTTTCCATATTTGCTAATAAATACCACATAAAAATTAATTGTTAAAAGTACTATTAAAATTATCTGTTGTACATCACCTTCAGAGTCCTAATTAAACATTTTATATTAACATCATATTTATTTGAAAATTTGATTATATGAACTAATTTATGTATTTGATGAAGCCAATATCAATATTTTGACATTTTTATGTCAGGTTTTCAATACCTCTCATGGTTTATTAATTAATAACCGCATTTTCAAGCTCTGATTTAGGTTAATTTTAAATCAGTTATAAAAATGTGATACATAGGAGCAAACATATAAACATCTTAATTTATTGAAAATTATTATAAAATATGCCTGTATTTTTAGTTAATAACTCTCAACTGTAGAAACTACCAATATCCCTGAGCCCTTACTGTGATTAAAATTCATCTCCTCTAATTTATTGATCAATAAATATATACTTTCACATCTTTTTGGCTTTTCTGAAAGTCAATATTTTCGTTTCCTTTTATTTTATTCTTAGGCTAATATTTTCAGAATCATTTAATCAGAAACAACAGAAATGCTTGCCTACATTAAAACATAAATAAGTGACTTAAAGAAAGGACATTGAGTAGGAAAAAATCAAATGAAGATCTACTATACCTGGTGCCAGGAATGGTCTAAGGTCCAGTGATCTAGCAGAAATGAGGTGGTAGAATGACTCTCTGGTGCTCTGCCATCCAATGTCAATGGCCTCTTGTCCTTGAAGTCGCAACTTGTAACTAAAGTTTTAGGAAATAGAATGTGATTATGTTATCTTGGATCACATGCTACCTCTTGTGGACAGTGGGGCATGGTCCTTTTATTGGCATTTTCATCCGAACTACATGACAAATAAAAGATAAGTCACCAATTTAAAAGATATTCGATAAAACTAGGATACTAGTTAAAAGTAACCAATAACTACTTTCTTCCTTTGTTTACTTTGTAGGTGCACATATTTCCTCCTGCTAATGCAATCATCTTATTTAAGAAAATACAACTATGATTTGAAATAATAATTCCTCCCAGTGGAGACTGGAAATTTATAGTTATTAGAGTCAAAAAGGATGCTATTAGGCATCTGGACACTAGAATGAGTGGATAATTTTATCATCTTAGTTCTGTTCTAATAACTTTTCTATATTCTACAAATTCTTAAATGAGTGAAAAATTGAACTAAAACTTTCATATACAGATATAAATTCCACACACATTGAAGCAAAGAAAAGGAAAATGGATAATTAGATTGATAAACAAGACAGTATGAAAATTTAGAGACAATACCTATCAGGACTAAACTCTGATCTTTTTCTTTCCCATCAAATTCCTAACTAAGGGTTTGGCGGTCATGACCTACAAAATCTCATCAGACAATTTTATTAACCCTATAAAATGTGGCTTACTTTCCAACCTGACTCTGTCATAACATTACGTAAGCGCTAAGGAAGGAAACCCAAAATATTTTTATGACAATGCAAACTTCTTTGGGGGCAAATTTGCATCTGCACAGAGTCCCCTTCCCAGGGGTTCCCAGAGAAGCTAGACATTTGCCTTCTATTCTCTTTAAGAACTGCCATCTATGAAGCTTTATCTACATATCAAGAGTCTTGGCTTCCCTAACCATCCCTAGCTCAACTCAGCATTTTCTTTACTGACTTCAAAATTCTTTAGACAGAACTTAACTCTTCCTACCAACTGCCAGTTAGAAAATCTTTGAATCCACCTATGACATGCAACCCCACACCCCTTGGAGGTGTCCCGTCTTCTCAGGCCAACTCAAATATGAATCTCACAAGTATTGATTCAGGTTTTGCCTGTAACTTCTGTCTCCCTAAAACTGTATAGAGCCAAGCTGTAATTCAACCATTTTGGGAACATGTTCTCAGACCACCTTGAAACTGTGCCACAGGCTTGGATTACTCACTATTGGCTCAGAATAAGTAATCAATCTTTTAAAGTGTTACTGCATCAGCATCTTTTGTCAACATATAGCACTTTTTTGCTCAGGTTGGAGGGCAGTGGCATGATCATGGCTTACTGCCTTCTCAGCCTCCAGGGTTCAGGCAATCCTTTTGCCTCAGCCTCCTGAGTAGCTGGGACTGCAGAAGTATGCCACAACATCCAGTTAATTTTTAAGCACTGTTTGTAGAGACAATGTCTAGCTATGTTTCCTAGGCTGGTCTTGAACTCCTGCAATATTTCTACTTCTGCCTCCCAAAGTGGAGGGATCACAGTCATGAGTCGTTGCATCCCGATAACTGATTGCATTTTTTTATTGTTCTATTAATGTATTGCATTACTTTGCTTGATTTTTTAAATGTTGAACCATTTTTGCATTTCTGGAATAAATCCCACTTGGTTATAATGTAAAAGCTTTTGTATATGCTGTTGCATTCAGTTTGCTGGTATTTTGTTGAGGATTTTTGCATCTACCTTCA
The DNA here is from genome assembly GCA_963574415.1 of Tarsius wallacei. Classification (NCBI taxonomy): domain Eukaryota; kingdom Metazoa; phylum Chordata; class Mammalia; order Primates; family Tarsiidae; genus Tarsius; species Tarsius wallacei. The sequence goes on along the minus strand of CAUYQG010145101.1, from coordinate 32,372 downwards.
TAAGGAATATTGGTCTATAATTCACTTGTGATTTTATGAAATAAGTTTTTTCTTTTTCTGAAGAATTTAAGAAGCATCAGTGTTCATTTGTCTTTAAATATTTGGTAGAATTCACTGATGAAACCAACTGGTGCTGGACTTCTATTTGATGAAAGTTTTTCAAGTACTAGTTCAATCTATTTAAGTCTTGAGTCAGTGTAGGTAACTTTGTGCTTCAAGGAATTTGTAAATTCCTTCTTGGTTATCTTATTTGCAGGTGTACAATTGTTCCTAGTATTCGTTTATAATTTATTTTACTCCTTAAAGTCAGTATTAATATCCTGGCTTTTATTTCTGCTATTTTATTATGTACTTATGTCTTTCTTCTTTCTTTCTTTTTTCATCAATCTAGGTACATTTTCTTAATCTTTCCAAAAAACTGACTTTTGGTTTGATTAACTCTATCCATTCTTCTTCCATACTTTATTTCTTTTATCTCTGTTCATCTCTATTATTCTCTTTCTTTTGCTAATTGTGGGTTTATCATGCTCTTCTTTCCCTAGTTGCTTAAAGTAACAGGTTATTAATTTGAGGGGTTTTTTTTGTTTATTTTTTAATACAGGTGTTCACCACTATATATCTTTTTCTGAGCAAAATTTTTACTGCTGCCCACAACTTTGGTATGTTGCATTTTTGCTTTCATTTGTCTCTAAGTGTTTTCTATTGTTCATTGCAATTTTTCTTTGATCTAATTGTTTAAGAGTTTGTTGATTAAGTTCCACATACATATTACATTTTTAGTTGTCCTTTCATTATTAATTTTTAGCTTTACTCTGTTATAGTAGGAAAAGATACTTCGTATGATCTCAGTCTTTTGAAACTTGTTTTTTTGATGAAACAAATGGCCTAACTTAAAGAATGTTGTATGTGCGAGAATTGTGTATTCTGCTATTGTTAGGTACAGTGATCTACATATGTCTGTTAGGTCTAGATGGTTTATAGTGTTGTTTAACCCTTCTATTTTCTTACTGATCTCCTTTCTAAGTGTTCTAGCCACTAGTGAAAATGGTATAATGAAGTCTCTGACTAGTATTTTAGAAATGACTGTTTCTGCTTTTAATTTTATCAATGCTTGCTTCATATATTTTGGCTTTTATTAATGTGGGACATAGAAGCTTATAAGTGTTTTATCTTCTTAGGTTGATGCCATTATCAATATATGATGTCCTTTGTCTTTTTGTAATAGCTTTGACTTGTTTAATATTTCCACTTAGGCTTTAAATTGTCAACTGCTATCTTTTGTTCCAGGCAATCCCCACTGCTTTTCTGGACTGAGTGAGTTCCAAGCTGAGTAAAACAGATATGAGCATCTTGAGTCAATCTTTAAAATAGCTCCCTGGAGGTTACAAAATGCATAAATAATAATTTCAAAATAAGATTTGCTCCACTGTCTCCAGAAGTAGGGAGCAGGGTCTCATACTGGAAAGATAGGATGCTGCCTTCAAGGCTGTCATTAAGTCACAGACAGGGAGGGACAAGAGCATCTAAAAATGTTACAAATGTTTTCTATCATTTTAAGATGCTTTTTTCTTGATGCAGCATTCATCTAGTCACTGCACATCTTTGTTTTCTAGAGAACTCACAAACTTGGTTCTGACAGTTTACAGTTGTTTTCAGTGTTTCGGGGGGTAGTGGGCAAAAACTTGTGACTGCCTACTCTGTCATCTTATCTTGCAGATGTCACTCCCCAAAATAGTCATTCTGGAAGATCTTTGCTTGCTTGACAGTAAAACTTTGCAGTTATAATTTTTGTTACATGATCATTTATGCATTTGCATTTTCTCCTTTCCTTAATTAGTGTTCATATCTCCTAATTATTTTGCTGGATCATCTCATTGTTTATTATTGTATTAAACAATACAGATTTTCCTGAACTTCATTGAGTCAGATAATGTCAAAAACATATTTTGAAAATCAAGAGTGAATTTCGATGTGCTTTTTCACTAAATTTGGAGTTATAAAATTTACTGTATATAGAACATGAAACTTCATGTAGTATTTGATTCTTGTGGATTCAAGGGATCCATTTATAAGCTAATATTTATTTTTTATGTCTCAACTTTTACGATACATATTGCTTATCATTAAATCAATACTTGTAGCTATTACATAATAGGTGCCATTATTTCAGTTTTATAGATCAGAAAAACAAAAAAAACCTGAATATTTGGAGCAAGGTCACACAACAACAAAATGACAGTGCTAGAGCTCACTCAAGACAATTCTATATTTTAAATCAGATCCTGTTAAACAAGAAACTATTCTCATTTTCTTTTTTTATTGCTTCTATTTCTTTACTTATCTTTGAATGAATATTGGTTTTTTTCAACCTTGATATTTGCTCAAAAATCCCATGCATATAAGTTTCTTATCTTCCTGTATAGTATTTAAATCTTCCTTCTGAAATATAAGTTGGATAGCTGGTTAATATGGGTTTTTATTGACAGTCCAGAAATCCGTAAACCTGTGCTTTGGAGAAAACTCTAGAAATATGCACAAACCCAATTCTGTGAGGAGCTTCTGTGAAGACAATATCCTCAAAGACAATTTTTTATACCCAGTTTTGTGTTTGACCCTCATTGTAGCACATCTTAGGACTGTGTCAGTCATTCTTCCCAAATCAGCCATTGATACCTTCACAACTTTTCTACTTCTTAATAGTAGCTGTTTGGCAGATTTCTACACCGTGTGGATCTGTTGGCCCCAACTGCTGTCTCTGGATGTTTTGAACCGCCTTGTGAATGGGATGCCAAAAGAGGTGCTACTTGTGTGAGTCACCCTTGATTCTAGAACTCTCCCCTTAGTTCTATTATTTACTGTATTGATGCATCAGATGCTTTCTCTTGAGGAAAACTTGCTGTATACCTTCTGCACCATGTTTAGCAACATGTCTCAAACTATCATTAGGTGGAAGATGGCCTTCCTTGATATCCATTTGGAATGCTTTTCTCTCCACATTTTTATATTTCTTTGGTGGTTTCAGCAAAGTTCTGTTGGAAGGTGGTTGTCCAGTTTGCCCTGTATCCCATAACTCTACATTTAAATTAAATTAAATCACTAAATAGAATGGACTACTTGCATAGATGGGACTGTTACTTCTCCATATGTTTCGGAGTTAAGCACAGTCCAAGCTACTCAATGTATGTACTTTCTAAGACATTTAATCTACATACATACATTAATAAGCTATGAATAATTAATAACTTTCCATTATATTCTTTGCATTGCTATTTATCTGTTGCCTCTCATAAATTAAGCTAATGTTCTCTGGATTCTTCATTTCGGGCATTATCTTCAGTGCAAAGCATCTCTTGAAGTGACTTACAGATTAGTAGAAGAGATAAGTATAAAAATATGTATTAAGAAAAATATATATGATATAAAATATATACGTGTCACAAAGTAAAATGTTATAATACAATCACAATTTTATGTGTAATAATCAAATATTTTAAATTTACCTTTATAACTAGTGTGTCTACTTGAGGATAATTTTAACAGGTACAGTTGGAAATTTTAATTTTTTTCAGAGAGTGTATCAGCAACCACTGGAAAAATCAGTGGCCTTTGTGGTAGACAATTCATTTTAATCAAGCTAACCCTCTGAACTTTACTCGGCTCACTCATCCAAACAGTTTCTCAATATGGTTATATTTGAACCTGGGTTGAGTCAATTTAGGCTTATGAGCCTTTAAGTTCCAACTGAAGTCAGTCTACTTTATGGTACACTGGACTTCTGTGACTTAGAAGCATATATCATTTTAAAAAATACAAGCTTTTTAAGGTGTAACCTAAAGAATAATGAATACCACATTATAATGATTTTTATTATTTTTTTATGAATGAGTTTTATAAATTAAAAAAAGTCTACTCTAAAAATGATTTATTACACTTTAAGAGAAAAATAAAACGAAGTGTTACTTTTGGTATAAAATTATGTTGTGTACTTATGTGTATATAATTTAAAGCTATAAATTATATTTTTAGCAATCTGTTATGTTTTTGTCATTGTAAGTGGACGTATTAGGCATTTATGACTCAGATAAATGCTGTGGTCAAACTTAGGTTAATTTTTAATGCTTTTTCTTAATTTCCTCTCAAATGAAATTGCTATGTTTTCTAATAACACTATGTTAGGTTTAGAGAAAAGCTACAGAAAATAACTGTAATGCTTGTTAATATAATCATATACTTACTTTCAAACATATAGTCATATAACATCTAAATATTCTGTTGAACTTATAAACTACAGTTACTAAATTAATGTTATTAGCATATTTGTATTAACCAGTAGCCACTTTTGTAAAGTGCTTAATAAATTTTGTAAAGTATCATCAGAATATAAAATTTAAATACGCACTTGATTTTATAAGCATTCATAACCCTCTAAAAGGTATATACAAATAGATATAGGTGTGTGTATGTGTGTAAGATTTAATATATATGTAGATCATACATGTATTTAATTCATACATACATACATTTCCTAAAAATCAGAAAATTTAAGAAAGTAACATGAGAAAACTTAAGAAAGTAAGTATTAACCATTCAAAACAAAATGGACTTGGTATACTACATGTATTTTTCTTTAGGTTTAAGTTAATACATGGCCCATTTAATATTTTTTAAATATTTTACTTGTTACTGATAAAACATCCTTTTACTCACATATTGCGGGTGAAATAATTTAAATATATACATTTAAGATTAGATATGTTTTAATCTCCAAATATATATTTAACCTTTCGACCTTTTCAAACTTATTGAGTGAACTATAGAATTCTGTATTTGTAGTAAATCTGTTCATAAGATGTTATAAATTATTTGTGAACTTGTCACAGCATCTGGCACATAGTAGAGTCAAATATATACTTTTTGGGAGTATTAATACATTAGATTATAATGAATATTTTTCATGTGCAAAGACTGAATAAGATGGTTGATAACTACTTAAAATTGCTTTCACCAGGCTGCTCATTATCATAATTGCGGATTTGAGGATTGAAATCTATTCTATAAACGTGAATAGCTATAAGATCTCTCCTACTGCAACTTATTTATTTCTTGCTCCTGTATTATTTCTTCTCTGTAGCAACAATCTCCTTGGCAACGATCATGTATATTACATTTTAAAACATTGTAGAAAAGCTTTCATCATGCCTCAAACTTTTATCAATATCAGACTGCCAGAATATTCATGATTAAACAATTTTGGGATCCAGGGTCTTTTGTCAATAAAACTTGGCAGAAACATATACCATTACCTGCCAATGATTACTAAAACGTATAGCCACTTGATTTTTTCCCCCCCAGACCACAAATAGCCCACAGAAACATCGTTACTTAAAAATAGAAGCTGTTTCACAACACTAATCAGTATATTTTACAAGAAAATTATTTTCAAGTCTCTTATCGGATGCTAAAACTAATTGTTTTCTCCAAAAGTTACCAGTGTTAAGAGTAAAGCTACAATCATTTTAGGTTATTTCTATACATTTTTGTACTTACGCCAAAGTGCTTTTATTACTCAAATGGAATTACTTTCTACATAGTCACCACATTATTATTTTAAGCTTTACAGTATTTCCACTGTTAGTATTGTAGATACAGACTATTATTTTTATGTGATTACAATACTTTATGGTACTAGTACATCATATTATAAAATGAGAGCAACACTCCATTTTTCAGCCTACAAATATTTATGTAATTAACATATTTTGGAATAATGCTTTATGTATGTGTACTGATATTTCTATAGACCAAATACATACAAGAGTAATTTTTAAAGAAGATTAAAGACACAAGGTGCATTTGGCTTGAAATTTTAAAAAAAGACTGAACTTCAACTGACTTTTACAACAAAGGAGATTTATTGGGTCTTATTACATATCCCAGAATGAAAGGGCATTTTGCAATTGGTTGACCACCAAGCAATAGACTCTCAATTTGAGAGTCAAGTGAATCTATATTCTTGTGATTGCCTAAAGTTATAAACATGATGCATTTGTATAATATTTTGTCAAATATTGAAGAAAATTAACATGTCCTAAAATTCCTGTAACATCAGAAATAAGGTGATGGTGACACTAATAGTCAAGAGTTTGTTATTGTACTAGTAAGCTACAAAAGCTGTAAGTCACGTGTACACACCTATCTTATATAAAGTAAAATTGTGTTTAATATAGCAAAATTTATTAGTATCAACTCACATACATTTTGTAGTAGCAGATACCTTCAAAAATCATCAATGACTTAGTATGAATAAATAAACACACAGAGTAGCCTATAAAGTAAAAAACAATTCCCCAAGATTATTTTTAGCTTATATGATATGACAATATATTGGCCTATATGAATACTGTCTACAATCATATTTCTGGTGACAAATTACAAAAACACAATTATGAAACAAAGATTAGAAAAGCAAACCGACTAAACTCTGTATATGGACAATGATGCTCTTCCTGACAAGTAGAATATGCTTATCCTGTGTTAGTTGCTTTATTTGAATCTGAATAATGTCACAGGGAACAGAGCTGAACACACGTAAGAATAGTGTTGTTTTCTACTCCATTTATGGTCTTCTCCAAATGTGATCAGACCGTTGTGATATAGTGAGAAGGAATCTGAGAAGACATCCACTTGCGAATAGATGTTATTTGGAAATATGCATCAAAAAAGGTCAATATTCTAGCTTTAGAAGGATTCACTTTTAAGTTAAGTTCAAGATAATATCTACTCTCAGATGTATATTCACTAATGGGAAAAAGCAGGACTGTTTTAACGTTATGGCCAGTGCATCTCAGGACAATAAAGGCTGCCTAATGGGATTTCTCAATGGTCAGTTGCATCTTTATGTTACTTTATAATCACCTCTACATATATTAGAATTTGTAATGTCATGCAGATTTAATCTCTCTAATTACACTAAAAATGAAGATGAAATATTGTGAAGTTGACTAGAGAAAAAGACTATTGTGTTATTTTCACGAGAGTTCTTGAATTCTTTAAAAAAGACAGGCTAAGTATGCAGTAAATAATGAGTTTTTGCTAGGTGAATATTGTTTTGGAGGCCTTAAGCCGTTGCATCTTCTTCATTTTCACACACTATAGCCGGGCATATTGCAAACAATTAATCATATGCTTGTTTATTGTTTGGGATTAAATGTATTTTATTCACTTTTTTGTTTAGAATGTAATTTAATTACAAATCATTCCTATGTGAATCAGTCATTAATTTGGCACATTTAGAAAAATGAAGGGACCACACAGAGAAAAGAAGTGACTTTCTGTTAAAATGAGAATGGCATTTGAGATGTCTAGTTATTTTTGATGAAAGAAACAAGCATTATTGTTAATTTTATCTGAAACTGAATAGTATTGACAAAAATTGCATTTACTTCTTTATACGTCAGATTATAGGGAACATTCAGATAATCGTACTCATATTGCTGTTTATAAATCACCGGCAAACCCCCTCTGAAGATGATCATGTTGAAAGACTATGTAGTCAAATTTTTAATTTTTTTTTTTTTGAGTTGGAGTCTCACTCTCGCCCAGACTGGAGTGCAGTGGCCGATCCCGGCCACCGCAGCCTCGATCTGCTGGGCTCCAGCGATCCTTCCGCCTCAGCCTTCCAAGTAGCTGGAACTACAGGCACACACTACCACGCTTGGCTAATTTTTTGATTTATTGTAGAGATGAGGTCTCGCCAAGTTGCCCAGACGGGTCTCGAACCCGCGGGCTCAGGCAATCCACTCACCTCAGCCTCCCAAGGCGCGGGATTACAGGCTGAGCCACCGAGCCCGGCTAAAATTTTTAATTTTTAAATATGATCTGTGGGATTAAAATCTATATGGTAATATAGTTCAAAAATTGAATTATATTCAAGTAACTCATGGCTAAATATTAAGATATTTAATATCTTAATATTTTAAAAATTGAGGATTATATATGAATTTCCAATTCTTTATTAACTGGCCAATTTGTTTTCCAGTATTCACAAATCTAGCTTAACTTTGAAACTGGGAAAGATATATGATCTTTTTCCATTCTATTGTTTTAAAATGTTCATTTATATAAATCGGTTTTATGTATAGCTATTATGGAATAGCATAGGGCTAATCTGGCCATAGAAAATCATTATATGTTGAATTAAATCAAGTTATGCTTTTCTCAAATAAGTATATGTAAGTGACTACATTTGAATGATAATTTGATTTTAAATTTTATTTAACCAGTAGACTAACAAGATGGATCAGTGTTCATTTTAAGCATTTTAGTGATTGTGAATTATTACGATTTACAGTAGTGAGTACTTATAGTTGTAATAAAGACTTGACTACTTTTTAAAGTATTTATTATTATTATTATTATTATTATTATTATTATTTTGAGACAGGCTCTTGATATATTGCCCAGGTTGTTTGTGAACTCCTGAGTTCAAGTGACACTCTTGCCCAGTTTTCTGAGGTGCTGGAATTATAGCTATGAACCACCATGACTGGCCTTAAATGCTATTTTATGGAGTTGGTAAGAAATACTCATTCAATACCTGATAGTATTTCCTTAATAAAAATTGCACTTTCTTTTTGCCACTGGAGTTCTTTACTGTCCTGAGAATTTTAAAAATATTGCTACTGTTTGTCCTATTTTTTAATAACTTTGCAGCATTAAGAAACTAAAATAGATAAGGCCTATTTTTTTGTGCTAATAGTGACTTGTAATTGGTTTGGTTTGTCTGAAGATGTAGTAACTAGCCATTGTCTCATGGAGGTCAGGACTGGTATGGAGGAACTTGCATGTCTTGATCACTAGGACATTTAAAGACAAGGACAGGCTGAAGATGCAGTCCTGCTTCTTGACTTTGCCATAACAGACCAGCATTATGGAATTTTCTAGCTTCTTAATGTTTATAATCCTTTTGGTACACTTGATTCATTAGTCTGTTTGAATTGTGGTGCTCAAGTCAATGAAGTATCATTTTCCAAATTATCCTCTTTTTGTCACTAACTATTGAATGTTCTATTTCTGAAGTATTGAAATAAATCAACTTTACATATTTCTATCCATTGTTTATCTTCAAGCCACTCTAAACAGTTTTCCATTTCTTAAGTTATTACATTTCTGAATTGTAAACTCTAATGAGATAGTAAAATATTACTCTGCATTTTCCTTTAGTTTTAACATTGTCAGTGGAATGTGGAATTTTGAAATGCTAAAATATGCTAATATTAGCCTTCTTGATGGTTAATATGGAATTATGTAAGAATGTTACAAATTTCTGCCATAGACTACTGTGATCACAAAATTTAACTATTGTGAATCATAGGAATTGCTCTTACATTTTGATATTTTTTGTGGTTTGATTAATCAATTAAATTGTCTAACTGATTACAATAATTTATGGGCAACTTACTCTCATCATTTCTCTTTGTATGTGTGTTTTCTATTAAAGTGAACTTAAATTCAATCAGAAAATAAGACAAGGATAAAGAATAAAGACAAAAAATCCAAGAAATTGGGAAAAACATAAGAAGTAAACTGACGGCTTTCTAAAAGTTCAATTTTCTTTATTCTGGGTTTATGCATAGTTTATTAAACTCCATTGAAGCTTGAACATGTACTGAGCATTGAAACTGAAGTGTTACTTTTAATGGAAACAATAGAGACTTCAATTATATAGTACTTTCATACATGTCTCTGACATCTTGTCTAAAATTGCTTCAAAAATAAAAATAACAAATCAAAGATAATAATTACTCAATGACTCAATTAAATGTGATGATAAGTTCCAGCTTTTACAGTGCAATTAAAGTTTCTATTTTATAGATTAAAAAGAATTTCTTAAAAAAAAGAATTTATTTTTATTTTTTAAATTAGCAAAAAGTACCTCAAATTCTGAAGTCTTCACAGATACCTCTTAATTCAACATACTAAGAAAAGAAGATATTATAAAAGCTAGTGGTGGTAATATATCCACTTACAACCCAAGAATTCACAAATACAGTGCTAGAGACTGCTTTTTTGAGAATAAACACTGTGATAATTCAAACTCCCCAATTAATATTTAATTGGTTCAACGGTCATATCATTTTATTTTAATTGGGGCTTTTAAAGGGTGAGTGAATATGTATATATTCCCATAATTATTTTTATTTCTAAAAGTTGAAATATGAGATAATATTTTTAAAGAAAAGTATATCGAAGAAAATGATAACTTCCAATTAAGCAGACAATGTGATTCAAACATTTTCTTCTCTCTTCTTAACACTCATAAAAAGTAGACATTTGTTTTTTTAAAAATACTTCACTTTGAAAAATTTGGTAACTGTGTTTAGAGAGAACAATATAGCTCTGAATTGTTCTAAAGTACTTTCTTAGAAAGATGATCAATTTTCAAATGTTTTCTTAATTTTGTTAATTTTATATTTTAAAACTAAATTATGTGTAAAAAATCAATAATATTAAAGTAATGGCTTGACATTTTCAAGTAACTTTCTCTATTTGCTTCACTTCTATTTCTCAATTTTTTTTTTCTAAAATTATCTCTCTTTCTCCTTACATCTTCAATTTAGAAAATAATGTTAAAGGAGGTTTGGGATATAAAAGATCTAAGCATTCAATTTTACAACTATCAGAACCACAGCATATGTTTATCAGCCAATTTATTTTGCCTTCTTTGGTTATTTAACTCTCCAGATATAAAAGTTAGATGAAAAAAATATGATCAGATTTCTAGTATCTTACAAAGTGGGACTTGTCCAAGTTACCAGTTAAGGCAAAGAAGACTGAAAAAAGCCTCGAGAACCGTTGGCAATGGGCTTGTCCTGCCCAGGACACCATCAGTAACAAAAACAACTTAACATTTTAAGAAGAACGTTTTTGGTAGATATGTGTAGACAGTATCAAACCTTTCTATACAAGTGATGGAATTTTAAACAAAATTAAAAGACAAGATGCCAACTGTGAGAAGCCACTGACAACATACACAGCAGAAAAACCGTCATTAATACTATTAATAGTATCCCTCCACCCACCTGATGAGTTTATGGGTATCTCATGGTTTGTCAGTTATTCTGAGCTAAAAGAGTGGTTTCTTCTTAGCACTTCAGCTCAGCCTAATGAGAGCTTCAAACTAATATACAATTTAAATCTTTCTCCCTATTTCCAGCTTAGGCCTGTCCCGCAAATTGGGGACAAATATTTATCAGTTTCTGTTCTCTGTAGAATATCTTTAAATGCTACTTACCTACAGAGCATTTGTGAAACAGCCCTCTGGAGGGTGACTTCAGGGCTGGTATTTACCTGGCAAACATTGGTATGATGTAACAGCTAGCTCCGTGCTGATTGGCCATTGCCTTGTCAATATTTGTTCAATATCACTTAAGAAGCTCAAGACCAGGTCCTTTTTCTGAAAGTAGTTTTTGAGAAAAATCTGCTAACCTTGCCACATCCAGGGCTGGATTTCAGCTTGGCTGTCTACTGCATTCCATTTTCTGTGTTTGTTTTTTCAAACAGTTTCAACCACACCCAACTTTGGGTTTCCCAGGTGAGGACAATTAACATCTGTGTCAATAAAGGAGTGTTCACTGCATTGGAAGCTAGTTCATTGCAAATTTGTTTAACGATTGAATAATTTGATGCCTATCTACTTGTGCAGAGAGTGAATTTCATATTTAACTTAGTTAAAAAAACTTAAATATATATAGAGATATTATATTGCAAGAAATCATTTCTAATATTGATCAGATATATGCTTTCTAATGACAAATTACGTTCTTATTAATAGAGTGTCAAACACATAAAGAAATATAAACTAAAAGTGACAAGAGGTGGTACTAGTATTGAGATGCAATTTTAATTATGAGGAGGTCTAATAATTCAATTATAATAGCTGGGACAGACAGAATATTCAAATTATATTCTTTAAAAAAACTTACTGTATCTCTTCTGAACCGTAGTTGTGATATCTAATTGTTGCTACTTCTCTAATTTACTGCAGTTGTGCAAACATATTTCAAGTTGTTCAAATCTATTGGAAAAAAAATTGGTTTTGGTGCTTTGTAAGACTTAGACAATTCACTTTCTCAAAACACAATTTAAGATTTCGAGATGGAGTTTACACCCTCATGTATGAATGTACAATACAGGGTTCTGGACAGGTTGACATCATAAACTCTTCCTGAGTTGTTGTGACAATTGGGGTACAATGACTTGTGTATTTTATTTTGCTATTTTATTTAATAGCATAGAAATGATTCGTGAATGTTTTTTTCCTTCTGCTGGATTTGAACTGGGACATAGTCATAGCATGGTGGATTATATAACATTTAAAAATTCATAAAATTGCTTACACCATCATTCTTCACCTTGCATAAGTGAAAACGTAAAGTCAAAAAAAGAGGGAAGATTGTATATTTATCTTTATATTTTTATAAGAATTTGATTTATTTTGGAGCATTTCTGTGAGAAAGCATCCTTTTATATTTCAGTCTGGGCTTGTTTTCCTATCGGTGTTTCATCAGTATAACATAATGTCAGAAGTTTTCTATTGGAAACAAATTCTGAGAACACTACTACATACCCTTAAAAATCATAGAATATTTAGAAAATAAACATAAATCTCTCATCTTTATCAGCAACTCTTTTCTATTATGTACATTTAAGATGTGCAACAGTGCGCACCTGTAGTTTCGGCTGCTTGGAAAGCTGAGGCGGGAGGATCACTGGAGCCCAGCAGGTTGAGGCTGCGGTGGTGGCCAGGAGTGTGCCAACTGCACTGGAGTCTGGGTGACAGTGAGACTCCAACTCAAAAAAAAAAAGATGTGCAACAGGGTGTGTTCATATAGAATTCTGACAATTAAGTTTGTGAACTTGCCTCCATGCTCCCATGTTAGCAGCACTGTTGAAACAACTCAGTGAGGGTTCATAACCTTGGTGCATCAGAGTCTCACAGATGTAGTCATGTCAGCATGTGGTGATGTTTTGATGAGTTGCATTGATTACTGTCGTTGCATGCTTTTTGTGTGCCATCATGAGAATATAAAGTTTGAATTGGAGCAATGAACAGAACAGACACTAAATTTCCTGTTAAACTTGGCAAGAGCAGAAGTGAAATCAGGAACATGTTAGTCCAAGTTTATGCGGATCATGCCACGAAGAAAACAGCAGTGTGCACATGGATCAAACGTTTTTCTGAGAGGAGAGAAAGTGTCACTGATGAAGAGAGTTCACGACTGCCAGTAGTGAGCATAACTGATGAAAACATGGCAAAAGTTTGTCAAATTGTGCCTCAAAGTCATCAGCTGACTGTGAAAAGTGTAGCAGACCAGATAAACATCAAGAGAGAAACAGAAAAGTCTTAATGGAAAATCTTGGGGTGAGTGAGGTGTGTGCAAAATGGTCCCGAAGGAGCTTTTGCATCATGGCGATGACAGGCTCACACAGTTCTGTCTTTGAGGGAGTTTTTATCCAGTAAACAAATAACTGTATTGGAACACCCTTCTCACTCACCTTAGTCCTCCTGCTATACTGTAGTTTACTAGAGTTGTTTATTTTATATAATTGCAAGTTTTGTACCCTTTGACCTGCATCTCCTCAATTTCTCACTCATTTCCACCATTGATAATCAGTGTTCTCCTCAGGGCATTACGCTAAGGAAAATAAATCAAACACAGAAAGAAAAATACTACATGACTTCACTTGTATGTGGATTCTAAAAAAATAAAAATAAAAAGTAGAATACATTGAAAAAAGCTACTTTTTTTTCTCTTTTAAACTATGGTTTCTCTATACCTCTTTAAATCTCTAAATGTCTTCTGTATAAATGTGTTTATTTCTTTTAGGTCATTAAAGTTGTATGATATTTGGTATCTGTTCTATGTTGTTACCTTATCCTATATTTCATTAACTCTAGAAATAATTTTCTAAACCACTCTCTATTAGGATTATATATGTTATCTATCATCTATCAATCAATTGATCAATCAATCTACCCACCTACATATTTTTCATTTGTTCTATATTACTTTCCCGAATTAAAAAAAAATGAGTTTTTATTTTTGGAGACAGGTTATGTGTGCTATTTATCTTATCCATCTTATGTTAAAGAATATCAAATTTTAATTCTTATAAAATTTTACTAACAGACAATTTTTTTTTTTTTGAGTTGGAGTCTCACTCTGTCACCCAGAATGGAGTGCAGTGGCCACTCCCAGTCACCGCAGCCTCGACTTGCTCCGGTGATCCTTCCGCCTCAGCCTTCAACAGACAAATTTATAGCAAGATATACATTAATAACAATCTAAGAATAAAAAAATGCTATACATTTATAAAAACTTTCTAGGCATATAGAAGAGTATTGGAAACATATGAGACTCTAAATAAATATCTGCTGAATTAAAAATAGAATAATATTATGAACATACTGGAAAACTTAGATGACAAACGGTGAATTTTCTAGAAATAATATTAGAGTATAAATAGGAAAATCAATGAATTCTAAGAACACTAAGCAAACGAAATCACATTAAAAATAGTTTTTCCCTACGAGATATTGGTCCAAAATATATTGCAGGTAAGTTTTTCAAACTTTAAATGCAAATCATTTTTATTTTCTACAAACTATTTCAGCAAATAGAAAAGGGGATAAAACTATTCAACCCATTTCATGCTATTACAATCTTTATAGCAAAATAACAATATAAGAAACATATAGCCTAATTTCACCTAAACATATAAAAAGAAAATTCCTGAAGTAATAACAAATGAATTTATCTGTATGGTAAAATGTTTAAAACATCATAACCAGGACTTATTTCAGGTAAAGAAAGATAGCTCAGTTTTGAAAACTCTATGTTTATTTACCTTTTTATGGAGAAAAAAAATCCATATGTTTATTTAAATAGATGTAAAAAGAATCAATCAAATTGCAAATCAGTGTGTGGTAATATAATTTACCAAATTAATAAATAATGGGAAATGTCTTGATCTGTAAGTAACAATGTACTTAATGCTCTCTCTTTTCCCCTACTGTTAAATTGTCACATATAATTAGACCAGATTGAGAACTTCAGATCTACTCTGTTGTATAATCTATGTATCTACTCTAGGACCTGACTACATGTGGGTATTTGATAAATAGGGAAGGTTAGAGAAATAGATTCCTCTTCTACAACTTACAATAAAATAAATTGCTCATAAGTTAAGAAGCAATTGCAAAGTTACTGACTGAAAAGTGATTTGGGTATCTATTAGAGTTCTTTCACACAATAAAATGATTCAAAACTCAAAGATAAAATAGTAATGTTATTACACTAAATCAGAAAACATACAAATGACAAAATAAACACATATTATATTTAATGAGAAGATACAAAGTGAATGGAGATATTTCAACATATGTAATAGAGCAATAAAATTAAGACTATTTATAAATAAGTTTTTACAAATTAGGAAGAAAATAAGAAACAAAACAGGATAAATGTATATGCATTTCAGAGAAAAGGAAATTAAAAACGTTGCAAGGTGTCAATTTCTGATTATCAAAGGAATTACAATGAAAACATAATTTGAATCATTTCACACATTTAGATGGGTTAAAACCTAAAATTTACATTCTAAGAGTATCAATGGAGTAGGAAAATAGAAATCTGTGTATAATTACTCACTAGAATATTAATTAGTGAATCTTTTAGTAAAGATATTTGACATTTTCCAGTATAGTTGATAGTGTATAACATGCAACTAATGCCTTCTATTAAAGAGGTACATAAGCGGTAGTATCAAATATTAATTAAACATCAAATATTGATTAAGTACATGAACTCCTGAGTGAGATTGTCTGTATTTGTATTTTGATGCCATCAATACCTAGCACTGTGACCTTCAGGAATCCTTGTAAGCACGGTTTCTAATTTTCCAAGTCCTGTCATCTTTAAAATATGCCTCTGTGTGTGCATCCATATGCATACTTGTGCTTATGCATACATGTGTGTATCTATATGCATATGTAAGTGTTTAGGCATGAGTGTATATTTACGTACATATATGAACATTATAAGAACATGCCTTGGTTATATGGTTGATTCGTTATGGTCAGAAAAGTAGGTGGGCATTGGAACTGGTAAAGAAATAATGTGACATTTCAACTTTATTCATAGTTTGTTTTCTTAAGGTAAAAGATGTGAAGCAAATATAATATTTACATTGTGTTACTGTAGAATCTGAAGACTATATTTCTTTTTTTTATAATTTGTGTACACTCTTTAAATGACAAGCGTATGTTAATATGAATAAAAGACTGGGAAGGGAGAAAGTGGAGACGGCAATCTACACAATTGGTTTGAGTAACATCATCTTATTCAAGATGAGAACATTTTAAAATACTGTTGAGGAGAATCCACTTGAGAAAGGAATTAGTGATGCAAGGGGAAGACAGAGCTTCAGGAGTAAGCTCTTGAGTAGGGTGTTGGCTATTGAGTACCTCCATGCCAGTGTTGACTTTTAAAGTCACAGCAACTCACAGGCACAAAAGGCACAACTTCTGACACTATATCCAAAAGAGCAAAGTACATATTAACATTAACTATGAGGAGAAAAGCAACTCTCTTGACTCTTCTTTCTTTCTTGTGGCATAAATAATTGTACAGTGTTAGTAGCATCTCTGTGAATGTGTGTGTATACACATAAAAAAGAACATATCCATTCTATGCAAAAAAGACATGTAACCAAACACCATTTGTACCCCTACAGCTATTAAAGACAATTAAAAAATAATTTTTAACCCAAGGGAATTAAAAAATTATACTAAATTCTTCATTTTACTTTGTTATGTTCTACAAATATTTATCCAAAAGGGCATTTTGTGACCATATGCAATTTGGAGGACACTTATTTGCTAATCTCTATAAAAAAAAAATAGCTTAGTACCTGTGGTAGAAAACAATCCTGTCCTTTGTAGTAAACCTCAATTATTTGATTCATTTCACCTTTAATGTATTGATTTGCTGATTCAGTATCAAGCCTCAATGAATTAATTGTGCTGGCTTACTTTTTTTGTTCTCTTTAGTTTAGTCTGTTATTCAGCCACTTACATCTTAACATTTTTCTGGGCATAAATTCCTATGCACTCTGGTGTTTAAGTTTATGTTTTTAAAAGACATGAGTCCTAAATATTCAGAAAAATAAAAAAGCTGGTTAATGAAGTGGTCTCTGATATATTAAAACAAACACAATGTGTTATCATATTTGTATATGTATACATACACACACACACACACACACACACAAAAGTTTCAAAAATGTGTTGATTCTCTTGTTCTTCCACCATAAAATCGCCCAATACAAAAGGATTATTTTTAAAATTACAAAATTTAAGCTGTCAAACTAGAGCGTGTCTAAGTAGCAAGTCAGCCTAAAAGAGGCCCTTGAGTACATGATAAATTAAGCATAGCTTCACCTAGCAATACCATTTTTATCTTTCAACAACAAACGCAGCATACCTTTTCAACTGCATGCAACAATTAGAATCAAGATTTTCCTAAGGGAATTGATTATATTTTCTAATGCTAAATTGTATTTCAGTATTTCTTCTTCCATTTCTTATCACCGAAGGGAGACTTTTTAAAGTGTCAGTGATACAAATATTTTAATAAAAGATCCCATATTACAGTTTTAAAATAGTAAATATAAGAGTTTATAAAAAAATGAACAACTATTTATACATAATGTGATCAATCTGCATTATTCTCTATTTTTTAGATTTCATCCCAGCTAATCAGTCAATTTAACTAAATTATTATCGCTCACCACTATCCTGTTTTCTAACCTAAGTTAACTCATAGAATATCAATTCTTAGACATCATCTGCAAATGTGTATTTTAGAACACATTTTGAGGAATTTCATGCAGTATGTGCAGGGTACATACATGTAGTCAATAATAAGAATGTTTCTACTCATCAATTGAAATAATGTGAGGCCGGGCACAGTGGCTGATGCCTGTAATTCTAGTAATTTGGAAAGTCAAGCGGGGAGGATTGCTTGAGTCCAGGAGTTCAGGACTTGGTTACATAGCGAGTTCTCCTCTCTGCAATTTTTTTTAAAGTTAGCTGGGTGTGCTGACCCAGGTCTATAGTCCTGCCTTCTCTGGAGGCTGAGGTGGAAGGATCCCCTAAGCCTAGGAGATTGAGGCTGCAGTGAGCCATGATTATAACTCTGTACTTTAACTTGGGAGACAGAGTAAGACCCCTACTTAAAATTCAAAAAGTAAAACCAAAGTATTGTGGATACATCAACGAGTTCATGATTTGTACAAAACTTAAAGTCATGCTTTTACATGAGTTTAGATTTTTTTCAGCTACCTTAAAGTATACCCGCATAAAAATACACAGAAACCATTAATCATTATATGCAAATATTCATCAGAATTACTGACTCTAGTAAAATCAGTGACACAAAACAATTTTTATTTTTAAAATATTTTTTTCTTAAGACTTCAGTGTGCTAAACAGCATTATTTTACTTATGATGCAAATACATTCATTCCTTTCAAAAGGTATGCTAGATACACAATAGTTCTTTTTGGTCATCCTCCTCTTTTTGGGAGGGTTAGCCAAGTGACATCCCAATTTAAGTTGTCTTTATGGCATGATACACAATAAAAACTAGCAAGTTAGTCTCATATAAACTAGAAATGTGTAAATGTAATTTAATCAGTTATACTATTGACTTTAATTCAAATACAGAGTCAAAATTTTAGGAGTACAAATGCATTTTTCATGTGTAGACTGGACTTTTGATGTTTCTAAATTACATTTCAAAGTAATTAAATTGGGAAAATATAGCCTCACAATTAAATATAATAGCCAGGCAAATATGCAAAATGCTTCAAGGCTTGGAGGGAAACAAAATTAGTGGTTTTAATAAGCATGTGCTTCCACTAAAACATCATTATGGGTTACTTTCATGGATTGTTTGTAACCATGCTTCTAGAAAATATTTTAAATAAGTTGGTAAAGAAATTGCTTTTTGTAGAAGCACATTATCTTGCATTAGTTTTGGTTTCCTTTACCATTTAGAAAACAATTTCGGCATTATTATTTGATCTCGGTACAGATGATCAATGTGTGTAGTAAACAATGTACGGGAATGATTGGAGAGATACCCAAGGCAGTAGTTTATACAAACAACATTATGCCAAACTAGTCTCTTTCTCTCTCTCTCTCTCTCTCTCTCTCTCTCTCTCTCTCTCCCCCTCCCCCATTTCTTCTTTTGGTAGCTCTTGGTAAAGTCCCATCCTCTCACTCTCACTCTATCTAATCAATTGATATGTCATAACATAACAATACCTGCCTTGAAATATAGTACAACAATGTGTACAAAAATACAATGCTATTCTTATTTTGAACTAGCTGTCACTTTTGGCTAAAGGCCAATTTTTTGACTGGGACAAATTTAATATTCTTTTCTTTAAAGTTGCTGAGCATGAAATAGTATTCTAAGCCACTATTGGCATTTTACGACAACAGCAAACAAGCTTTCTAGCATGACAAATAGTTTCCTACATTGAATATCACCTTTGATCTTCCTCACAGACCTATGCTATAATGTTGCAAAGTATTATGAAAAGGAGCTTAAAAATGCCACCTTCCTTTCATCAAATAATTGTATTATAAAAAGATGCAGAGTCCAAAAGAGCCTTAGAAAATTATGCCAACTCACTTTTCTAAATGTTAGTCACTTACATGTTTACCAGACTATATCTCCTTGAGATTATTTTTTTACACAATTATCAACTTCTGAAACCAGCCATGCCATGTTTTAGCTGTTATGTTTCCATAGAGTGAAATGATAATGGGTTTATTGAGAGATTGAATGCATTTAATAGCTGCTGTATAGATATGGTATAAGGCAAACACTTGAGCTCGCCAGTCATGTCTCAGTCTACTTTACAAATGATGAACAAAACTTAATGAACTGTTTCTGATACTCAGACAATTTAGTATACTTCCACCATTTTTATTTCTTTTTGACATATTGTTACTTTTGCAAAGAGCATCTTCTTCTCTTTCCCTAATTCACATTGTATGCATATCTAAGTTTTATCTGGAAAGACTTGCTCAGATTTCCAAGACTGTGTTAGGAGTCCATCCTGTGCGTTCCTGGAATTAGTCTCTTAGCACCGAACGATACGTTTTTCAATTTCCAGTTTGTTTGCCTCCCTTAGACATTGTGGTTCATTTTCATTAAGTAAGGACGATGTCTGACATCACAACCTCAGTGGTTAATGTTTGGTACAGTCTCACTAAACACGTTTTCAATGTGTTAATACATTGTTAAAAGTATGCTTGATTTTTCTCAAAGCAATAAAATATATTTTTTTGTATGTCTCTATTTTAATGCATCCCTCTTTCTACTGTGGGTCTAATTCACATTATTCTTCTTTACAAATGTTTAGTTGCATTCTCAAGGTTACGCTGTTGCTAGAGTTCAATTCTGCACAGCTGATGGAATTATGGTGATAGAAAAATCTAAAAGCTGAAGGAAGTAGGGGCTGAGAAAACATGCTAGAGAGGATTGCAATTGTCTAACAATGTTGAATTTTCAGAACTAGCAAAGCATTTGGAAAGCAATTTCTGGTAGGTAATATAATTTACAATCCTGGAGTTTAGGATAGAAGCTAGATGATGTGAAATTAATCTGCATAGGGTTATGTAGATATGGTTATGCATAGAGTTGCTGATATGGTTACGATGACCGAGAGAAATGAGGACCAAAAACCATAACCTGAAGAGGTTTCCCCCACATTTAAGGTTTCAAAACGAGAATAGGAGTAGTGGAAGCAGAGAAGTCTTAAATTCAGGAGGAAGTTGGAAACACAGAAAACAAGAAAGAAAACATTATAAAGAAATGCAGTCGATTTTCCAGTATAAAGACTGGAGAAATGTCATAAAAATAGAGTCTGAAAAATGACATCTGGATTTGGTTTCAGAAGGACATGAGTGACTTTTTCACCAGAAAATTATGCTTGCAAAGCAATAATTTATCTTAAAATTTAAATAATCATGCAATGACTATGTTAAAAAAAAAAAAAGAAAGAAAGATTAAAAGCTCCTAAGAATCATTCCCTTACTTCAGCTCTACTTTTTTTTTTTAGCACACTCATAATCACAAGAACTATAACATACGACATTGAAGTAAGTATTATAATGGAAGTTTCTTTATAAAGATGTCTATATCTGTATGAAAAAATGGTGTGAATATTCTGAGCCTTTAAGAGGTAAAATGTTGTAAATATCTATTTAATTTCTGCCTAGCATAATATAGCATCCTACCCATGACTACCGCACATTTGCTACCAGAGATGCTTTTTGACAGTCAGTCTGAACAATGTTAGCCTTTCTTTCAGACCTTCCCATGCAGTGATAAGATCACCTAATTTATGTTAATGATATTCTTTCTTATGATCTTAGTTTTGGGCTGACAGATTTCTTTTTTAGTTCTGTCTCTTTAATAGTTGCTGGGTAAATTTGAGTGTTTGACTAACAATTTGTTTCTGCATAAACAGTGAAGTAAAGAAAGCTCATGTATTCTCTCTCTGTCTCTCTCTCTCTCTCTCTCTCTCTCTCTCTCTCTCTCTCCCTCTCTCTCTCTCAATCTCTGAGATTTTTTGATCTCAGAAATTTTGGTCAGATTGAGAAAGAAGATGACAAAATAAACTGAAACAAGATGATGAAATGATGAAAAATGCAATAATCTTTAATTTATTGCTTGGATTTGACTTTCTAGTAGATTATTCAAGTAGGAATTTTCAGTAAAAATCTGTTTATAGAGTTCAACATCTCAAGCATTATTGTGTTATTAAGAGTTAAGATTGATGTAGACATGTGAGTTGTTGACTTAGTGATACCACATAGAGCGATATATAAGGAAGGAAGATAAGATGGCTGAAGAGAAAAGATTAATTAAAATGTACTGGTTGTCCTCTGGGTCTAGAATAGTGAGTGCCGTCCTTGCCCTGATTCCCATACATTTATTACACTTGGTGGACTAGATTAAGCGAGTTTTTTATACATTATACAACAAAGTGTAGAGAAGCACTCTCCTTGAAATAAGGAAGACATATTAGGTGAGCTCCACAATTACTTTGGCTGTCTACCTGGGGTTATTTTCTAGACCACAGTATGGAGAAATACTTTTTAAACAGAGCAACATAAAAGATGGGGAGAGAGACCCATAATCTGCTTCACAGATGTAGTTGGAACTTGCAGGGCCAGGGAGGAAGGAATTATGAAGAGAAGAGGAACAGGCTTTCTTAACTCTCTGGTCTATTACGACATTAAAAATGTTGAAGATGAAACTCCAAAAAACCATATGAGCTGGGCAGAAAACAGGCTACCCAAAGTTTGTGAGGTGTGAGAAGATTCTGGAAGTCTCACAGTGATCAGAGACAGTATTCTTAAAACCAGCCAGAGAACCACAACTTCACTTATCGCCCACACAGCTGAAGTCCCAGAAAAGTCATACTTTAAGTAGTGCTCTAGGCCAGCCAGATAGCATTAAACAAAAGTCTTAACAGGACAAAGCTGACCCCCCGCTAAGTTAACTGTGTGTCTTCTAGAACAAATCTGATAAATGGTTTTTAAAAAAGACAATGCAGACATTCAATAATTTAGTATTCCCAATGTCAACATGTTGGAATAAAACGTAAATACGGAAGAAAGAAGAAAAATGTGATAAGTAATCAAAAGATATAGGTCAATAGGACCATATACAACAATAAAACAAAATGTCGGACACTTTAACAAATGTTAACTATGTTAATAAATGAAACTATAAATTATATTTACATTTCAACATACATATATTATTTTTTAATTTATTTAAATATAAAGGCATTGAAGATAGAAGGAAAAAGATAGAAATATATATTTTGAAATATCAAGCATAAAGAAGCTGAACTTTCAAAATATCAGATAAAGTAGACATCAAGACAAAGATACTTGGCCAGTAAGAAAAAAAAGATATCTTATAATGATTAAAGAATCAATTTATTTAAAAGAAATACAAATGCTAACTTTTTGTTTCTCAAGCCTCAAGAAACCAAATTGTAGAGCGCTAAAGAAAGAAATAAGATTATCACTATTACAAGTGGATATTTTCGTATTCTTCCTCAGTAACTGGTATAACCAGTCTGTAAAAAAATCAATGAGTATTCAGGAAAATTAAAATGTTCTACCAACAAAATTAACATAGAGCTATTTATGTTATGTTACCCCTACCAACCACAAAATATACATTTTTCCCCCAGAAGCACATGAAAATTTTCCAAGTAAGATCATATGATAAGTCAATAGAATGCCCTAATAAATTCAAAAGATTGAAATTATACAGAGAACAATCTGTGAAAATAATGAAGCTCAATAAAAATCCAATAGCAAAATTATACAGAATATCCTCATGTATTTGGAAATTAAGAAAATCATTTCTATGTAACTGCGTCAAAAAAGAAATGACAAAAAGTAAGAAATAGGGTGTATGAAATAATAAAAGCATAAAATATCAAATTTTGTGCAATGAGTCTTCTCTTTGTTATTAAAAGCATTAGATGTTGGAAATCAAGGTAATTTTCATAACGGAGACCATGGAGAAAGTCTCCCAGAAAAAAGTATGGGGTTGGAGCCTGAGCCAAGTGAAGAGTGTTTGTAGAATGTCTGCCTCTCGGGAGATATCATGTGATCAGGATCAGGAGGGTGTCTGTAGTAGATTTAGAAGAGTGTCAGACAGGATGACATCTTGATGAAGGATGTCAAAACTCATAAGGAAACACTTAATCCTCATCACAGCTGTCCAATTATTTTCTTTATTTTCTAGTGAAGAAAATGAGAAATCAAAAGGTTAAACAGTTACAGAAGTTCATGCAATTAACAGATGAGTAGGCTAGAATATATTGTGTATCTAGAAAAAGTGTGCATTAACAATATATTAATATTTGTAGAACATGTCTGAAAAGTATTGTTTGCAAGATGAGAAAAATGCTTTCCCCATTGTTGGCATCATAAAATAAAATTTCAACATAAATTGAGAAAGTACGTGTATTTCTTTGGCTAGAATTTCTTTTCAGAATGTTTTTTAAAAAGGAAAGAAAGGCAGGGGATTATTAAAGTGTGAAGTGGTAAGTCAGCTAAATAAATCCATAGGGTTAAAACAATGCGTTGGAAGGAATTACAGAAAACCTGTTATTTCAAAGCTTCTGCCCGTTCTTCGTGTTTCTACGGGTGGAGACTAAAGGTAGATGACTCTTTTGTTGAGTACAATACATTAATTACCCTTTGCTTATTAAAGGAAAAGTATTGTCTACAATGAAAACTTTAAGATAAAAGGGAGCTGGGAAGTTTTACATGAAAAAGTAAAAAGATATTTTAGGTGGGTGCAAGATTATTAGAACTTTATATGATAGCTAGTTTCAGAAATGCTATTGGATAAGGAGTAAATCTTGCAACAGGAGAAAGAAGCAGAAAGTAAGTGGTGTTCAGAAAGACAAAACCAAGACTAAGTTTGAATCTGATACCCTAATTTTAGTTTAATGCTAAATTTTCTTTACTTTTTGAATTTATGAGCCACCTTTGCTTCTTTTTATGACTCACTTCGACCTTCTCCCCCCTACTCCCGATGTTTACCCCCCGATATTTATTAAATCTTCAGTTAAACACTATTTTTACCTATCTTAAGTACAATTTACAAAAGGCCATTGCTTTGGACTGAGCTCCTGGGGTAGGGCCCCCACACACCAAACCAGAGTGGAATCCCTCATGCTTGTGTCACATAATCAAACTGAGATGTTAGGGAGGCAGGTAACTTTTCAAGCAATTCAATTTGTCCTGAAAATAGGAAACGTACAGCAACCAATTGGAAAGAACCTATCGGCCCGAGTTGGCGTAAGAAGGAAGCCTCTTCTGCTTTAACCCTTGAAGCAAACATAGCCTGATGTTCATCAACCCAGGTTTTCTCTATTATTCTGTTCCCTTGTCTCCACTTTGCATAAGTCAACTGTTTTTCTACGACTGGCGTAACACTCACAACATTTTATAGAATGAAATGCTGCCTGTTTCTAGAATCACAATTAAAAGCCAATTAGGTTTTAAAGTAAACGTGTTGCTTGAAAAAACGTGTTTTTCCTTGAATACCTGTATTTGTCTTAGCACAGCCTGGGGAAAAAAAAAGATGATAGTGTCCTTTCCGGAAGCAGGTAGGAGAATGAGATAGAGACGTAGAGGATTCCCATTTGAGCTGCGACTATAACTTTGTTTTTTGTTTGTTTTGTTTTCCAAGTAGGCAATATATTACTAAAAGTTTGAGATCTAAAAACATGAGAGCGTATAATAAAAATGCCCCTCCCAATCCTGATTGCTCTTTTCACCTTCTCATGTGTGGAAAAAAAAAAAACACTCTTACATTTTCTGGTGTATCAGCAGGTTTTTCATGCATATTTAAACAAGCATAAACATAGTTTTCTATTTTCCTGTAATCAAAAATACCATACACACTGTTCAGTCTGATAGTTTTTTCGCCTAAAAATACTTCTTAGAGTGCCTTTCATAACTGCAGAAAGACCTTCCTTAGAACTGCATGAATACTTTGTTTCAATTTTGATTACTATTTAGGTTATCTCTAATGATTAGCTTTAAGGTCAAAGATGGAATGAATAATACCGTAAATATATCTGTTGATAGCTGCAAACACATCACCTGGATAAAACACCAAGAAATGGTATTGCCAGGTCACAGGTTCTATGAAATGTTGCTGCAGGACTTCTCATAGGGTTTGTACTAGTTTATAATACCTATGAGCACAATTTGAGAATGTCTCTTTCCCCAGTTGTTGCAAGAGAAAGTGTTATCAAAGGTACTCAGATTCACCAACCAGATTGATGAAAAGCCTACAAAGTTTTAATGTGAGGTTAAACATCGTTTAATACATTTAAACAATCTATTACCATTTTTTAAATTTAAAAAACCTCTTTTCATGTACATTCTAATTTTTTGATGGATTTTGGTTTTGGGAATTCTTATATTTGCAAGTATAGTCCTTAGTCTGGAGTATGAGAGCGATTTCTTTTCCTAGTTTTGCTTCTGTATTGTGACTTTGCTCAAGGTATGCGTGTGTGAGTTTTAATATAGAAAGTTTCTTTTTGAAAAGACAATTTCATGAAATTTTTGTTTTATGATATTTAATTTTGTATTCGGAATATGAGTTAAAATGGCCTTTATGTCTTCAAGGAAACATTCCAATATCTTATGTATTTTTATATTGTTTTCTTGTTAATTTAAATATTTAAACATATTTGCACTTTAGCATGGCATGCAGTATACACAAGGAGAAACCAAAAAAACCCAAAATTTATTTATAAAAAATTGTGCAATTCTTGCAACTTAAACTTCAGTCACCTTCAAAGTACTCTGTGTTTCATGCAATACACCCATTGAGATGGTTTTTCCGCTGTGCAAAACAGTTTTAAATTCAACAGTTTTGGTGCCTTTTAGTGCTTCTGCTGTTTTGTATTCACCTTTTCCACATAGACAATGTGAGAACTTTTTTCAGTCAGAGAAACAACAAAAAAAGTTGCTGGGGAAAGATTGGGTGAACGGGGAGGGTGAGGCACGGGGTCCTGCCATTTTGGTCAAAAACTGCTGAACACTCAGCATGACTTAGGCAAGTGCACTTGTAAATCACCCATCATGAAATGGGAAAATCCATGAAAAGAATTTCCAAAAATAAATTCACCCAAGCTGAATGCAGCCTCTCATAAATATATCAGCTGGTACACTGATGCTCATGGGTTCCTAGAACACTTACCTAGTTGGGAAGCCTGTACTACAAAGGGCCCACCTTCCAAAACAAATTCTAGTTTTTTGGGGGGACCATCTCCTCATATGGTAATTCTGTCCATATATATAAAGAATAGTCATGTTAGAAATGTCACAATCATTAAAAGATAATATTCTTATACATAAATTTAAATAACTACTAATTTTAGGTTTTTGCAAATTTAAATGTTGTATTAACTTGTTCAGTCATGTATAAATAAAGACAAATTAAAATCTTATATTCTCCTTAAAATGGAAAAAACCCAAATGTTCACAACTAATATAGATACAAACAAAATGCAGGATGTGTTATATTCATACAAGGCAATATTATTCATCAACTTAAAAAAAAAAGTACTGATACACACGACAAAATAGATAATTATTGAAAACATTATGCTAAGTGACATAAGTCAAAGAACCACATGTTGTATGATTTCACTTATGTGAAATGTCAAGAATAAGCAAATCCACAGACAGAAATAAAATTAGTTTCCAAGAATTTGGGTGAGAAGAGTAACAGGAATGACTGCTATTGAGTACAGAATTTTTTTCTGGGGGTAATACCCATGTTATGAAAATATTTTTATGATGAAGGCATAGCTTTGTGAGTACACAATAAACCATTGAAATGTATTATTATTATTATTATTATTGAGACAAGGTCTCCCCTGTGACACAGGCTGAAGTGCAGTGACTCCATCATGGCACACTGCAGCCTCAAAAAACAAAAAATATATATACATATATATTTATATATACACTTTGGAAGAAATTTATAATATCAAGAAGCTGAACAGTACATTTAAATTCATATAATGCCAACATGGATTTACATGTTTATTAAATTGTGTGAATCGATACTAAATAATATTAAGTATTTCATAATATGATTTTATTTTAAGAGATGTGTGATGGTTCATTTATGTGTAGTAGCTGCTGATTGAATAATTGTGCCTAGTGTTAATAAATTAATGACTAAAAACCTGGATAGAGGAACCTGAATTTATGGTACTGGATTCCATTTTCAATTTTCTACCATGTAGCATTTTATTAATGACTTGACAGAATTTAAAGAAAGTGTGCTTATTTAATTTGCACAACACAAAAGATTCGCTATCATTGCAACTATTATTTGCTAAAATTAGAATTTCAAGTTGATTGAAAGTCTAAAAAGCCAATGCATGCAAGATGAGTTTAAAAGAACTATCCACAAATTACAATATGTAAATTTGAAATTTGCTTAGGTTGTCATCAGACTAAAACACAGCTTGGAAAGCGTCCTGCAGCAAAAATGCCTGAGAATCTTACTGGAGCCTAAACTTACTACTGAATAACAAAATTTAAGAATTATTAGTACAAAATTCTATTGAATTTGAGTGGATTCAAAATCTTGATGCATTTCCTGTGATGGCAGGAAGTAGGAGTCTGCAGTTGGGCTGCTGACCGAGTGAGAAATAATCTCAGTGCACGTGTGATTTGTTAGATCATATCTACAACAATATTTAAAAGTCTAAGAGATGTGCATGTGCCTCATTAACAGAGAACACAGGCTCCGGATTCAGACTCAGGAGCTTAAATCTGGTCCTGCTACTTTACACCTGCATGACACTATACTGTATTAAAGACTTTGTCAGATAGATCCTCATAAGCAAAATTAAACTAATAAAAGCACTAGTCTCAAAGGGTTGCTGTGAGAATTAAACTAAATTGGATAATACAAAAGAAATTAGACTATTTCTTTGAATTTAGTAAATGTTTAATAAATGTTAGCTTTATAAATATCTTGGCATACCATATTTATGAGACTTGAAATCAAGAAGATTAAGTACTGAGTTAACTGGCTCGGTTAAAAAAAAAATCTGTAAATGTCTTTGCATAGTAATCGAGCACTATTAATTCGGGAAGCCTGATTTTATGTTTAGTGTTCAATTTATCTGATAATTTTAATAATGTTAGCAAGAATAATAACATGAGGTTATATATTCTGAAAAGTAGGAATTACAAAAGAAATCTCAAGTGAAATGGAAGGTATATAATATCCTTATGCCATTACAAAATTTAATTTATTCCCTTTACAACAGCACGGAGTTACATATTGGTCATGTTCCATTGCAAGTAAATTTGTGGCTAATTTGTAATAGCATTTATAAATCAGCCCTCTTGCTTTATATTATACTACACAAAGAAGTGGCGAAAAAATTCTGTTGTTGACGTTCATCTTCCATAGAAATCTGACTTTCTCCTCTCTTTATTGACTTCAGTTGTTCACCTGTGGACTTTGGTTTCCTTCTGTGTTTTCTGATTTAAATAGCTTGATGATAGAGCTGAAGTAGGAGTCACAGTTGTTGTAGTTAGGAAAAAGTTTGGATAAAAGTTAGTTTTATGTTCACTTAAGTTATTTACATTTCCACGGGAATATTTTATTTTATGCCTCAGCCAAAAGAATTCCAACCTCTTGTCACTCTTTGTGTATCATTGAAGGTATATTTCCCATGTGTACATAATCTGTAATTATGTCTTTTGTGTCTACAGTCATCTTTTTTTTCTACTTATGTGAGCAGCCATTTGTGAGTTTCCACTAAGGAGAATTCAAGGCTATTTAGATTTGTACTCACAGAATGCCTAGTGAAGCAGCATCATATTTGTTCACGCTATATTTTGTTCTTCCAAAAGGCTTCATTTTAAGTAGAATTTGATGTCATATTTTATACAATTTAGCAACACAAATATTTATTCACATAGTAAGATTTTGCCAAGTTTTAGATCTTTTTTTTTTCATTTTTAATAAACAGTGGAGGGCTATAAATTGTTGTTCTGTTAACTTGTGCTAATTCAGCATCACTTACTATTCAAGCGCCAGATATGTTTCTGACAGATGGAACATCAGTGTGGCTAATGTCTTATAATATGAGCATTGCAAGCATGATGCTAACGTGTTAGCTGCGGCATGGGTGTTTGAAACCACAGACATCCTTCTGGCAGGACCAGAGGTGCTAGGATAACTGCCTGCAAGTCTTTAGCCAACCAGGCACAAGCTTGTCAGTCATACCATTTTTTGAAAGAGAGGTATATTCATCACTTTAAAACTGGACACTGTATATATCTATTTAAATCCAACTCTGAATTTTGTCAAGTCCATATGCTTTCCTCTGTTTGTCTTGGTGTTCGTGTAACATTTAAGATAAGAGGACATCTGCTAACTTTGGCTCAGAATGCTACATGGACTTATTCTTAGTCATTTCGCTCTTGAAACGATTTTCAACTAACAACAACAAAAAAAAGTTTTTCAAGGATGCTGCAGGCCTAGTCAGTCATTTCATATAATTCAATGTGTCTGAAAGATTTTTTTTTTAATGATTTTTAACGGGCTTTTCAGAGTTACAATGGCAGGCTGTTTCCTCTACGAAATCTCTGAACAAAATGGCCTTAAGCATGCTCCAAGAACAAGCTGCTCTTTGGCAGAAACCATTTGACATTCATCCTACTTCCTGAAACTTGATTCATCTGGACTGTGACATCTCACTGAATTTAGCCAGGAGCTAGTGAATTTGCCTGCTAGCATTTTTTTTTTTTTAAGTGCACCTTCTGGACGGGGATATAGGTTTCTTTACATTCTGACCTTCAGCCTCCACAGAGACCTGGTAGACTTTCCATTCCTGGGGCATGTAAGAGTCCTCTAACGTTGTGCTGTCGAATCCTCTTTGTGCTTGAGAAATTTTGATTCCAACTGACATGTATAGAAAAATACCAAGTCGTGGATGCTTTCTTCTGTTTAGTATGATAATTCTCTATTTGTAAGATTAAAAGTTCAGGTTACAGAGAAGATGGTGTTTAAAGTTGGAAAACAAAACCAAACAAGTGCTAGTTCAGCTACCATATGGAATTACACTGGATTCTACACCCTGCAGTTAATGGATACATATGCTGTGTTTTCAATGTCTTATAAGGAGAGTTTCTTTTCAAATATTGCTATTCCTTTAGCAGTTTCTTGTTTCAATATGCAATCTATATGCTGAAAAAGCTCAAAGGAAACTAGCAAACACCCTTAGTAACTAAAATGTCAGACCGAGTATTCTGGTGAAATTATATTGTTAGTAGAAGAATGAGAAACAGACAAAATATACTGATAATGACATCTTCATTAATAAATCACTGTTTCAAATACTTGAATTTTTTTTAAATGAAAAGATAAAAATGCTCTATACTGCCCTTCATGGTATATTATTTTTAAAAATATGTTATTAGAATATATGGTTGTATCAATTTATAGCCTCTTCAGTCATTTGCTTAATTTTCCCGCAGGCAACCAGAAATATCAAAATTAAAATTTTATGAGCACATATAGTGCATATCAAGCTTTACTTCAGAGGCATGATAATTTATCTTGTTCAATCTAATTTTTTTGGAGAAGCATGCCTGACAATTGTTATTTTTGGTAAACATTTGCTTGAAACAGTACAGTATCTGATTTGAGCTAGGTGAAGCAGCTGTTTTAGCTTCACAGAGAATGTTGCCAGAGAGAAATTGTGTCCCTAAGGCGTGGGCTGAGTTACAGCTTTAAAAAATTAAATTAGCCCAGCACACGTTTGGCTCCCCTGTTGCTTGGCTTCCTTGCACCATGGCCCTCCACCATGGCTTCCTATTTGTTTGGCCCAAACTCTCCTGTAGCTTATTGACAGTAGCATGATAAATCACGGTTTCCTCTGGGCACCATACCTGCTCACATGGTCCTAGTCCCTGTAAGGGGGCCAATATTCGTGCCTTCTCATGCGGGCTTGTGAAATTGCTCTTTCAAGAGCTTAGAAATTGATGTTCCATGAAACAAACTATTCTTAACCTAGGCAGTAACTCTTTGGGAGTTGCGACTCTTCCCTCAAAAATGACTCCAATCTCAAATTTGAGGTAGCATCTTCTAGTCTTTGTGTGAGACTCAGATAGTTATAAATATTTGATGCTGGGACAAGTTGATACATGTAACTATGTAATGGAGGGAGAGACTTCTGGTTTTCAGTTTTAAAATATTTTTCGCAAATGTTTCTCAATTTCATAGGCTTACACATCAATTCATAAATAACAATATAAAAGATTATTTGCAAATATAATAATTGAATGAGATAACATTTGGCCTATGAATGTATCACACGTGTGGGGAAAAAAGACAGCATCACATTATTTGAATTAAATGCACCTTTTACTTATCTTAGGCTACTGTCTAATTAAATTTTAATTATACTATGTGTTTTGAATTTATAGGCAACTGAAAATTCTCTATTATGTGACACCCTAATACCGTCATAGAATAAAATTAAAGTTGTGGTTATTTTATTTTATTTTATTTTATTTATTTATTTTTTTTTTGAGTTGGAGTCTCACTCTGTCGCCCAGACTGGAGTGCAGTGGCCGCTCCCGGCCACCGCAGCCTCGACCTGCTGGGCTCCGGCGATCCTTCCGCCTCAGC
>CAUYQG010145091.1:0-14161 GCA_963574415.1 Tarsius wallacei | reverse complement strand
CACGCCCGGTTAATTTTTTAGATTTATTGTAGAGATGAGGTTTCGCCTGCCCAGGCGGGTCTCGAACCCGCGGGCTCAGGCAATCCACTCACCTCAGCCTCCCAAGGCGCGGGATTACAGGCTGAGCCACCGAGCCCGGCTTGATTTCTTTTTATCTTATATTTTTTGATATTTTAAATATTCTTATATTTTTTGAAATTGTAGTTTTAGTGTATATGTGCAAATCTGTTTATCTTTTATGTAGCTTTTTTCCCATTGCCTCTAATCTTAGATATCATGCCATTCCTGACATTTGATATTTTTTAAATTTCTATTTTCTTTCCATTTCTTCTGCAACTTTGTATTTATCCCTTTAATCAACTTATACTTTATTTAACAACACTGAGATGGTAATCTAAGTTAATTTTCCCCCCAAAATAGTTCTTCCAACATCATATATTGAATAATAATTAATGCTGTCCTTCCACATTTGTTAAGTCCTTTATAATATATTACCTTTCTATAAGCAAAGTTATTTTATTTTATTTTATTTTATTTTAGCAAAGTTATTTCTACACTCTTTATTCTTCTCCATTGGTTTGTCTGTTGACACATTTCAACCAATAACGGCATTTAAAAATTAGTATGGATGGTCATCATCAATAATTGAAAAGCAACAGATGCTGGAGAAGATGTGGGGAAAAGGGAACACTTCTACACTGTTGATGGAACTGTAAACTAGTATAACCTCTGTGGAAAACAGTGTAGCAATTTCTAAAGGATCTAAAAATTGACCTTTCATATGACTCAGCAATCCTGTTTCTGGGAATATACCCAGAGGAACTCAAATCACTCTATAAAAAAGATCCCTGTACACGTATGTTTATTGCAGCATTATTCACAATAGCAGAAACAGGGAACAAACAATGCTGTCCACCAAAAGTGGACTGGATAAAGAAAATGTGGTACATTTACACGATGGAATATTATGGAGCCATAAAGAAAAACAAAACAGCCAGACTCGGTGGCTCAGCCTGTAATCCCGTGCTTTGGGAGGCTGAGGTGAGTGAATTGCCTGAGCCCGTGGGTTTGAGACCCACTTAGGCAACTTGGCGAGACCTCACCTCTACAATAAATCAAAAAAATTAGCCGGGTGTGGTAGCGCGCACCTGTGGTTCCAGCTACTTAGAAGGCTGAGGCGGAGGGATTGCCGGAGCCCGGCAGGTCGAGGCTGCGGTGGCCGGGAGCGGCCACTGCACTCCAGTCTGGGCGACAGAGTGAGACTCCAACTCAAAAAAAAAAAAAAAAAAGAAAGAAAGAAAGACATAGAAGAGGTAAGTCATCTTCTTCTTACATATGCTGTAGGGCATACAACATTCTTGATTACAGAGTTTTTAACCATACTCCCTACTGGGTGCAATGATCTATATAAACTTTACATATATCTGGCTCTGCATTACAACTGGTTACACTGACTTCACACTTGACACTAAACCAATGAGTTCTCTCATATGAGAATTTTTGGATCAGGAGTTAGGATTTATAGTCAATGTCTGATGAACAATAAATGAAAAACATTATATGGTCATTCAATACATATAGAGAAAAATCATTTGACAAATTCGGCTTTTACTCCTGACAAAATATTTTAGTAAACTAGGAATATAAGGGAATTCTTTCAATCTGATAAGGGGCATCCAAAAGAAAAAAACAAACAAACCTAGAGTGTAAATATCACAATTAATGGTAAAATGCTGAAAGTAACAAAATGAGAACAAGGCAAGGATGACTATTTTTTTTTAACTTACAATATTTCTTGCACTGGCATTTTAGGCAAGAAAATATAGGTGGTGGAGGGAAACTGAAAGAAGAAAATTGACTGAAAAGGAAAGAATAAAATACATACCAGGTGTTTGGAATGAGCTACATTGTATTGAGAATTATATTTTTTAAACTGGTTGACAGATAGACAAGATTAGTTTACTTATTATAGTGTGGTATACATGTAACATGATAAACTTTTTAAAATTAATGCATATTTTAAAAATAATGTATAATCCAAGAAAACTAACTCAACAAAGTACTTAATTTGGGTAAAATTGAGGTAATCACCTTAGGTTATTTAAGCCAATTACTTATTCTAGGGAGATGATAATTGAATATCATCACAATGATCACATGTGAACGCCAGATTCAAAAAAAGGTGAGGTTTCATTTGTTCTATATTGTACACAGACCAAAAAGTAGCTACAGGAGCTCACATTCTCTTCTACTGCATGAGTTCCCAAATGAAAGATTTCCTTCTACATTTCTTTTTTTTTTCCACCTTTAAATTTTTTATTTTAAAATTGTGGGTACAATTCAGGGTTAGGTATACAAATATTCATTGTCTAGGTACCCTTGTCGATGAGGTGTGCCCCCGCTTCCCCAGGCAGTTTCCCACTACTGCCGATCCCACCTTCTCACCTCCCCATGCCCCCACAGTTTCCTGCTACTGTCAATCATTTTCTTATCGTATTATAACAGTTGTTCAAGGTCCACTTATGAGTGAGAACATGTGATACTCAGTTCTTTGTTTCTGTGAAAGATCACTCAGTATTATAGACTCTAAGTCTATCCAGGTTGCTGCAAAATTCATGATTTCGTTCTACTTTATGGCAGCATAATATTCCATTGCACATATGTACCACATTTTTTTAATCCAGTCCTCTTTTGATGGGCAGCACGGTTGGTTCCATGTTCTTGTTATTGTGAACAATGCTGCGATAAACATACATGTATGGTTATCTTTTTTATAGAGTGATTTGGGTTCTTCTGGGTATTTTCCCAGTAGGGGGATTGTGGGATCATATGGAAGGTCAATTTTTAGAACTTTCAGGAATCGCCACACTGTTTTCCACAGAGGCTGTACTAGTTTACACTCCCACCAACACTGTGGAAGTATTCCCTTTTCATCACATCTTCTCCAGCATCTGTTATTTTTTGCATTCTTGATGATGGCCATTCTGACTGGAGTTAGGTGGTATCTCAGTGTAGTTTTAATTTACATTTCTTTGATGACTAGTGAGGCTGAATATTTTTTCATTTATCTGTTGGCTGCTTGTATGTCTTCTTTTGAGAACTGTCTGTTCATATCTTTTGCCCTCTTTGTGAGTGGAATTGTGCTTTTTATTTGGGTTTCTGTTTGTTTATTATTGGTGTATATAAATGAGATCATCTTTTGCACATTCATTTTATACTTTCAGACTTTGCCAAAGTCCTTTATTAGTGCAAGGAGGTTTTTGACAGATTTTCTTGGGTTTTTGAGGTATAGAATCATGTCATCTGCAAAGAGAGATAACTTGATTTCCTCTTTTCCTATTTGGATACCACTTATCACCTCTCCTCTCTGATTGCTCTAGCTAGAACTTCCAAAACTATGTTGAACAGGAGAGGTGAGAGTGGGCATCCTTGTCTTGTTCCAGTTTTTAGGGGAAATGGTTCCAATTTCTGTCTGTTTAGCAGTATACTGGCTGTGGGTTTCTTGTAGATGGCTCTTAGTATTTTGAGGTATGTTCCATCTATGCCTAGATGTTTGAGGGTTTTTATCAAGAAGGGGTGCTGGATTTTATCAAAAGTTTTTTCTGCACCTAATGATATAATCATGTGATTTTTGTTTTTATGTTTGTTGATGTATTTAATTATATTTATGGTCTTATGAATGTTGAACCAGTCTTGCATCCCTGGGATGAAGCCTACTTGGTCGTGGTGGATAATTTTTTATATGTGTTGTTGAATCTGGTTTGCTAGGATCTTGTTGAGAATTTTAACATCTGTATTCATCAATGACATTGGCCTGTAGTACTCTTTCTTTGTTGGATCTTTACCTGGCTTGGGTATCAATGTGATTTTAGCTTCATACAATGATTTGGGGAGACTTCCATCTTCTTCAATCACCTGGAATACTTTCAATAGGATTGATATCAGCTCCTCCTTGTATGTTTTGTAGAATTCTGCTGGAAAGCCATCTGGTCCAGGGCTTTTCTTTTGTAGGTAGTTTTCTTATGACTTAGTTAATTTTCTGGATTGTTATTGGTCTACTTAGGGTCTTGAGTTCTTCTTGTTTCAACCTGGGGAGGTAGTGTGATGTAGTCTCAACTATTTGAGAAACAGAGAGGCAGACAGATTACTTAAGCCCAGGAGGTTGAGGCTGTGGTGATCCAAAGATCATGCCACTATACCCTATCATGGCCAAAGGAGTGAGACCCCCAACTCAAAATAATAAATAAATAAAGTAAGCACACAGTCAAAATAGAATATCTAATACTTATGGTGGTATATAAATCATTAATATTTTTTATATGAAGGTTAAAAGACAAAATTATTACAAATAAGTATAACTATATTAATGTGTTTAAAAGTATTCAGGTTAAAAACATAAATTGCAATATTAAAAATTAAAATTGTTGAGGTGAGTTGAGTAAAAGTGTGGAAGTGTGTGCATGGTGTGCATTTGTGACCAAAGTTAAGTTGTTATAAGCTTAAAGTAAAATTTTATAACTATAACATGGTTTTTGTAAGTCTCATGGTACCCACAAAACAAAAATTATAGTAGATACACAAAAAATAAAAAGTAAGAGTCAAAACACACCACTAGAAAAATCACGTAACCATAAAGAAGAGAGCAAAAAAGGAAGAAAAAAAGGATATACAAAACAAGTAGAAAACGATGAACAAAATGCAAGTAGTAAGTTTTTGCCTATTAATAGTTACCTTGAATGTAAATGATTAGATTCTTCAGCTAAAATACATAAAGTGACTGGGATATAAAACAAGACCCAACTATATGTTGCCTACAAAAGACTCATTTAACCTATAAGGACACACATAGACTGAATGTAGAAGAATGGAAAAATATATTTCATGTAAATATAAACCAAAAGAGAACAGGAGTAGCTATACTTACATTAACTAAAATAGACTTTAGGTCAAAAACTGTAAAATGAGACATAGAAGTTCATTATATGATGATAAAGGGGTCATTTCAGCAATAGGATATAACACACACACACACACACACACACACACACACTCATACATACATACTCTACATCAGAGCACCTAAATATGTAAAGCAAATATTCATAAAAATAAAGGGAGTGTCTGACAGAAAATAGGATAATACCAGTGTCTTCTACAAATCATTTTCAATTATAAACAGATTATTCATACAGAAAATCAATGAGGAGACATCATCCTAAACTATACACTAGACCAAATAGATCTAACATACACAGAACATATCATCCCACAGCTGCAACACGTAAATTATTCTCAATGGCAAACAAAATATTCTTCAGAATACATTATACGTTAGGACACCAACACTTCCTAACAAATTAAAAATGATTGAAATCATATATCTTTTTCTTTTTTTCTGAGTTAGGGTCTTACTCTGTTGTCCAGGCTGAAATATGGTGGCACACAACCATAGTTCTCTAGAGGCTCAACCTCCTGGGCTCAGGCAATCTTTCTGTTGCAGCCTCCTTAGCAGCCGAGGCTGTAGGCATGTGCCACTATGACTGGCTAATTTTTTTTAATTTTTTGTACAGACAAGGTCTCACTATGTTGCCTAGGTAGGCCTTTAACTCTTGGGCAGAGATGATCCACCTGCCTCAGCCTCCCAAAATGCTAAAATTGCAGATGTAAGCCATCTAAGCATGAAATTTAAAGGGAAAATTTCTTAAAACATAGAAATGAAAAACGCAGCACACCAAAACCTATGGGTCATAGTAAAAACAATTATAAGAAGGATGTTTACAACAAAAAAGCTACATCAAAACATAACCAGTAATAAAAAGTATTGCATAAAAATAAAGAGTCAGAACCTGTTGGCCTCACTGGTGAATTCCACCTAATGTTTAAAGAAGAAATTATACCAAGTTTTCTCTAGCTCTTTCAAAAATTTAAAGAGGAGAGAGTACTTCTATGCTCATTTCACAAAGCCAGCTTTACCCAGACAGTAAAACCAGGAAAGGAAAATACACAAAAAGAAAACTACAGGCAAACATCCCTGATTAACAAGGAAGCAAAAATTCTCAGTAAAATACTGTAAACCTGAATTCAACAGTATATTAGAATGATCATTCTCCATGGTCAAGTGGAATTCATACCAGGGATGCAAGGACGGTTCAATGTATGTAATCAATACATGTGAAATAGCACATTAACAGAATGAAAGACAAAAATCACATGATCATTTCAATAGATGCAGAAAAAGCATTCGACAAAATTTCATGTCTTTTCATGATAAAAAAAAATTCTCCACAAATTAGGTATAAGGGAATGTACCTCAACACAATGGAGGCCATGCATGAAGAAGCCAAAGCTAACATTGTTCAATGGGGAAAAGTTGAAACTTTTTCCTCTAGGATACATAGTAAATAAGAATGCTCACTTTTGCCATTTCCAGTCTACATAGTCATGGATGTCCAAGCCAGAGAAATCAGGCAAGAGGAAGAAAGAAATGGCATTCAAATTGTAAAGGTAGAAGTTAAATCATAGACAATGTACATTTATATATAGAAAACCCTGTTCATAGACAATATACATTTATTTTTTATTTATTTATTTATTTTTGAGTTGGAGTGTCTCTCTGTCACCCAGACTGGAGTGCAGTGGCTGCTACCTGCCACCGCAGCCTCAGCCTGCTGGGCTCCAGCGATCCTTCCGCCCTAGCCTTCCAAGTAGCTGGAACTACAGGCGTGCGCTACCACGCCCAGCTAATTTTTGATTTATTGTAGAGATGAGGTCTCCCAAGTTGCCTAGGCGGGTCTCGAACCCGCGGGCTCAGGCAATCCACTCACCTCAGCCTCCCAAAGGCATGAGATTACAGGCTGAGCCACCAAGAAAACCCTGAAAGTTCTACCAAAACACAGTTAGGATTAATAAAGAAATTCAGAAAAGCTGCAGGATACAAAATTAGCATACAAACATCTGTAGTATTTCTATACACTAAAAGCAAACAATCTGAAAATCAAGAAAACAATCACATTTATAATAGCTACCAAAAAATAAAACACTTCAAAATAAATTTAATAAAAGAGGCAAAAGATTTCTATGATGAAAACTATAAAGCACTAATGAAAGAAATTAAAGGAACAAGTAACTGGAAAAATATCTCATGTTTATATGTTTAAAAAATGAATATTGTTTAAAAATGCCATATTATTCAATATAATCTATAGATTCGATTCAATCTCTATCAAATTACCAGTGGCAGACTTCTCAGAATTTTTTTTTGACATCCTAAATTTTGTATAGAAATACAAAATTTCCTCAAAGCCAAATTAATCTTGAGCTAAAAGAATAACGCTGTAGGTATCATACTACCTGATTCCAAAATATACAACAAAGCTATAGTAACCAAGACAACATGGTACTGGCATAAAAATAGACATGTCAACCAATGAAACAGAACAGATAACCTATAAATAAACCCAGACAGTTGATTTTTGACAAAGGTTTTATGATGCATAATGGGTAATGGGGAAAGGATAGTCTCTTCAAAAAATGGTACTGGTCAAACTCAATGCCCACATACAGAAGAATAAAATTAAACATTTTTCTTACACCATAAACAAAAATAAACTCCAAATAGATTAAGGGCTTAAATGCAAAGCCTGAGACTATAAAACTACTAGAAGAAAACATAATGGAAAAGTTTCATAACTTTGGTGCGGGCAATGATGTTTTGCATAGGACGTCAAAAGTACAGGCAATGAAAGCAAAAATAGACAAATGGGATTGCAGCAAACCAAAAAGTTTCTGCACAGCAAATGAAACAATCAACTGAGTGAAGACACAAAAAAATTTACAAACTATATATCTAACAAGGGGTTAATATAAAAAAACAAACAAGAAACTCGAACTCAATAGCAAGAAAGCAAATAAATAACCCAACTAAATATTGGGGAAAGAGCCGGGCTCGGTGGCTCAGCCTGTAATCCCTGCTTTGGGAGGCTGAGGTGAATGGATTGCCTGAGCCCTCAGGTTCGAGACCCGCCTGGCAACTTGGCGAGACCTCATCTCTACAATAAATAAAAAATTAGCTGGGCGTGGTAGCGCGCGCCTGTAGTTCCAGCTACTTGGAAGGCTGAGGCGGAAGGATCGCCTGAGCCCCAGCAGGTCGAGGCTGCGGTGGCCGGGAGTGGTCACTGCACTCCAGTCTGGGCGAGAGTGAGACTCCAACTCAAAAATAAAAAATAAAAAATAATTGGGGAAAGGACCTAAACAGACATTTCTCAAGAGAAAGCATACAAATGGTATATGCAAAATGCTCAACATCACTAATTATCAAGGAAATGCTCATTAAAGCCACAATGAAATATTACTTCACACTTATGGCTATTATTAAAAAGTCAAGTGGATTTTAAAAATGTTAGAAAGAATGTGGAGAAAAGGGAATCCTTACACACTATTGAACAATATGGAAATCCTCAAAAAATTCAAAATATAATTACCATATAAGACAGCATTCTCTACGAAAATATATTTGCAAAATGAAATAAATATATCAAAGAGATATCTGCACTCCCACCCTTATTGCAGTGTTATTCAAAACAGCCAAGATACGAAATCAATCTAAGTGTCCACCAATGGATGAATGTATGCACAACATGTGATATATATACACAGTGCAATACTTATTCAGCCATCAAAAGAAGGAAATTCTATCATTTGCAATAACATAGATAAACTTGTAGGACATTATGTTAAGTGAAATAAGTCAGGCACAGAAAGTCAAACACTGCTTGATTTCACTCCTTGTAGACTCCAGAAGTAGAGAGTATGACAGTGATTACTAGGGTTGGGGTGATTAGGTGGTGGGGAAGTTGGGGCGATGCTGGTCAAAGAATACAAAATTTCAGTTGAATGGGGAAGGAAGTTTAGGAAAGCTATTGTAAAATATGTTGACTGTAGTTAACAATCTATTGTTTTCTTGAAAAATTCTGGGAAAGTGAATGTGATATGTTTCACCACAAAAATAGTAGCTATGTGGTGTGATGCATAAGCTAATTAGCTGTATTTGGTTATTCTGCAGTATATACATACTTCAAAGCATCATGCTGTACACAACAAAGACATGTTTTATCTGTAAGATTATAAACAAACAAATAAGTAAATAAAGTATTTCTAACCCTGCTAAGCACATTTTAAAAAGTCACATAGCAGTGATTTTGGTTCAAATTGTTAAAGGACACTTTTAAAATGTAAATGTAAACCAGTCATATGCATATGCATACCAATTTAAATTATATGCATATACACACCAGCATGTGCATATGCACACCAATTTAAATCATATGTATACAATTTTATACATATGTATAAAATATAAAATATCTAGATAGAAAGAAAGAAAGAGAAAAAGAAAGAAAGAAAGAAAGAAAGAAAGAGAAAGAAAGAAAGAAAAAGGTAGATAGATAGCCAACCTGAGCCTGTAGCTCAAATACTAATATGCAAGCAAAAATCCAAGCTGAGATTTTTGCTAGGACTCATATCAGGTTTGGGGGGTATACAATGACAAGAGGCAGGATGTATATTGTGAGAGTAAGAGGGGATAGGAAGGAGGACTGAATTGACTGGGAAAATGATAAGCAGAAATGTAGGATGCTGAATAATGAAATTTATAATGGAGCACGTTGGACAAGCTTCCTAATTTTGCCAGGGGTAATTGTCAATTCAAAGAAGTAGACATTTACCTTCTACACTCTCCTTCAGTAGTTCAGAAAAGAAAGACAAGAATTATTAGGCAGTCAGCTCAGAAAATCTCTTTTTTTAATTTCCACTTTCTATAAAGCTTTCTTTGGGCCCTTGCTGACCCATCCTTGACATCTCGGTTACTACCACCCTGCTTCACACTGGAAAGCATCTGAGGACACTAGCTTTGTGATTCTGACATGAAATCGAGCCCCTACATTAAAATACAGCACAGTAGAAATTACTGGGATCACGCTCTGAAATCATGCTAAAACACACAATGCAGACATGATAGCCCTCAATAAAGATCACAAACATGTGTTTTCATTTTCAAATGAGAACATTAACTCCAGGATTACCACCCAGAGAGCTATGTTCACATTGCTGGAGCATGATTAATTTTGAATTATAAAAATAGAACTCTTTCATTCATATCTGAAATTCTTTTCAAACCTGGTATGAAAGCAAGTATAATATACAGAACTGCTATGAAGAGTGCAAATTAAACCCACACAAAGAGGAATCTGGGCCAGATTTCTGGAATAGTCAAACCTAGCTCTTGTCACTGTTGGGCAAACATAAATTAAAGAAGGGAAAGTGCCAATATCCTGACTGAGTAACAGCATGAAGCTAGCCTCAGGCCTCAAGTCTAAATTACCCATTAATAACATTTCAGTCTTCTTCAAACTGGGTATGATCCTTGGAACAATTCAGGAGAGTTTGAGGCTTGGTGAGCATTATAGGTCCACATATGTGAGGTAATAACATTCTCTAGTGGGAGAAGGGAACAGAGGTAATTTACCAAATGGTACCCTACTGACCTGAAACAACTGATTTACCTCATATGGAGGTTTCATTTTAGAGGAGATTTTATTTACCAGGCTTTATTGTGAGTCTGTGATATTGTATGCTGATTAAGAGTGTATTGGCATATACTTCTTCCCTATGGTCCTTTTCTTGAAGTAGGAAGGTTCATGTTTAGTCTCAGATTACAAGATGTTGACTTAATATACTAGACTAGAAATCAGAAGTATACTAAAGCAAATGAAGCTGTATTTTCATCTTCACTAAGTCAATTTATATCTATTATAGAATTTTTTTAAACGCTATTTTTAAACAGAATTTTTTAAAATGCTGTTTATAAAAACTGACTTACAAAGAAGATTCTTTCCTTTTTAAAGTAGTCAACATGTGTTATTATATCAAATTCTGACTTTCTCTGTGTTCTACGTTCTATAGAAAAATTGCATTTAAATGTGATATATTGGAGGCTTCCCGTCTGTGGTTTAGGATCAAGTTACTACAAGTTAGACTGTTTCTTTCACTAAAGAAAAAGAAAAGAAAGATCTTGGATAAAATGT
Source organism: Tarsius wallacei (assembly GCA_963574415.1). Lineage (NCBI taxonomy): Eukaryota > Metazoa > Chordata > Mammalia > Primates > Tarsiidae > Tarsius > Tarsius wallacei. The sequence continues at coordinate 3,080 of CAUYQG010145091.1, read as the reverse complement.
AGAGTGAAAAATTCACTTACATAGATATGCAGAAAAATAGGTTATGACCTATTACCTGGTATTGCACTGTGTCACTGTAATTTCTGTTTAGAGAAATCATTTTCAGGATAATGTTGAGACCACTAAAAAATTCCACCATCATAAAATACAAATTGCTTGTCAAGTCCACAAAGTAGAAAACCCAATTGACTTGAGGGAGTTACAGGGAGAAATTATTATTGAAACACAATTCCAAATGCTCTGAGAACTGCATATCATATTTTGTCCTGTGGGTCTCTAAAGGACTCAACTGACAATAACGCTGTTGCTAACCCTTGTGATACTCCCGCTGCGTCGTTTAGAGTTCTATCATCATTAAATAACAGACATTATGTGGAATTGATAAATACAGTCTTCAACATTAACTAAATAATCCTCCCAATAGTCTGGTAAAACAGATGGAGAGAATAAAACAGAGAAGTTGTTAAGGGGCTTAACTCAGTCCATAGAGGCAACCTTGTGACTTAGTTAGCTTTAGACCTCCCTAGTTTAAGTTTATGACACCTTCTCTTCCACTTTTTCCTTATAAATACCAACCAAGCCGCCAAACCGCAGCCACTCCAAGTCCCCTATCTCTCATGATTGTCTCTAATTCTTTTCATTTAATCAAGAACAGAACACAGTCCTACTAAAAAGAAAATTATAGCTTTCTCTTATGTTTATATATATATATTTATGTTTATATTCATGAACATTTAAAATGGCTTTTAACATTATTTCATAACTTCAAATAAGTAAATGTTTTTATTTGTTTCTTGTTTTGCAGGACCAACCTAGTTTAAAACATATTGTTTCTATCAGCTTCTAAATTAATTGTACTTCTTGCTTCTTGCCATAATTAATTCCTCTTTAATTAAATGGAATACACTTTTTTTGTGTTTGCTTCTGCTTCTTGATGACAAGTGCTGTATTAGGAACATGGGAGAATAAGCTAGAATGATCCAGCTGCCATCTTGAAAGAAACCTTTGCTGGGAGAGAAAAATGACAGCTAAATTAATAATTATGACCATAGTAATGATAATAATTCCTGAAGTTTCTTATGTTTCAGATACTGTGCTAGGCACGCCTCACTTACTTCATTTGATCATTTGACTTAGCAGCTCTTTCTATTTTCTTTTCTTTTTCTTTTTTTTTTTTTACAGACCATGGGACTGGAGTTTGCTGGGTTAATGCCTTACACACTGAACCCATATAAATAACTAGTACCACATTCTCCCAAGGCTTACCAAACAAGGTTTATCAAACAATATTTTAATACTTTAATTTTTCATCTAATTTTTCTGCATAAGACTTGACTGACAGTTTTAGTTCTTAACATAATTAATACTTCTTTACATTCTAGTTTCTATTTTTACCATTTTTCTTGACCAGAATTTTATTCCCAAGTCAAATCAACTCTGGGTCAGTGACAAATACACTTCAGAACCCGCAGAGTTGAGAAGAATTTCGACAATTATTATTAGGTCGTGCTACCATGTCAGATTTCGTGGTTAGTGTTTTTTTTCTCAAATACCGGCTGATCTTTGAAAACTTTCCTGAGTTTTAGATTGATGTGAATGCTACTTTTGTATAGCCCTTTTGAAGTATCCTTACATTGTTATATTTACTTTTATATCTTATTCATATCATATTCTTCCTTTTCAAATAATAAACACCTTCAGACAAACACTAAATTTAATATATGTTTACTTTCCAGGGTCAAAGTTGAGGGTATGACAGATAGTAAGTCTCATAAATATTTCTTGAATTGATTTTAACTTCCTTGAGAAGAGGCCTTTCTCTATGAGATTTTCAACCATTCATTGCATCGCCTATTCAATGTTTCTGTACCTTTAGCTGTTTCAGAGGAGAGGAGGTCTCGTCTCTCATTTCAATGTGACTCCATCATTTTTGCACTGTGCTCATCACTGATTTATTTTACTTTTTGACCACTAACATGATCTAATAATGACTGTCAAAATTCTTCTTAACTCTGTCGGTTCTGAAATGCTATTTGTCACTAACCCAGAGTTTATTTGATTTGGGAATAGATGCCATCACTCCACTCCTCCATCTTAGCAACTCCCGTAGCTATCCCTTCCTTTCTATTTAGTCTTAAGTCTTTTTGTGATGTGTCAAAATTCTTTCTAAAGGGCACAACATGGAAAAGAGAAGAAAAAGGGTAATTTTATAGTGGAGAAACACTGTTTGACCCAAGTGATCAAGGTCGACATCAACAATGATAAATCATGCTGATAGTATGTACACATGATATAAGACAAGAGGAAAAAGGTCATTTTACTCCTGTGGTCTTCCTCTCAAGAATGCATAGCCCCAGTCTAACCAAGAGAAAAACACCAGACAAATTGCAACAGGAGGAGCATTAGATGAAATACCTGACCAGTACTATTAAAATAGGCAAGGTCATTGTTTTAATTTCCTGTGGCCACCATGACAAATTACCACAATCTTGGTAGTTTAAAACAACAAAAATTCATTCCCCTGCAGTTATGAAGACTAGTAGTCTGAAATCAGTATGTTGGCAAGACTGTGCTTCCTCCAGAGGTTCTCAGAGAGATTCTGTTTCTTAATGTTTTTTTTTGTTTGTTTGTTTGTTTCTTAATTTTTTTAGGGTCTGTTAGCTGTCAGCACACTTAGGCCTGTGTCTGCAATCACTCCAGTCTCTGCCTCTGACACTTTGCTTCTTCCTCTTCTAACAATGTGTCTACCCTCTGAGTATTCTATAATGGTGGACTTAGGGCCTACTCACATAAAACATGATGATCTTTTTTTTTTTTTTTTTTTTGAGTTGGAGTCTCACTCTTTCACCCAGACTGGAGTGCCGTGGCCGCTCCCGGCCACCGCAGCCTCGACCTGCTGGGCTCCGGCGATCCTTCCGCCTCAGCCTTCCGAGTAGCCAGAATTACAGGCATGCGCTACCACGCCCGGCTGATTTTTTTTTTTTTTTTTAATTTATTGTAGAGATGAGGGCTCGTCAAGTTGCCCAGGCAGGTCGCGAACCCGCGGACTCAGGCAATCCACTCACCTCAGCCTCCCAAAG
>CAUYQG010145086.1:0-77824 GCA_963574415.1 Tarsius wallacei | reverse complement strand
CATAAAATACATTTTGGCTATCATCAGAATTTTAACTCTTTATATAAAAGAATCATCTGGGTACCAAAGGAATGATTGTTAAAACACCTGTTTCTCCTTTGTTTGCTTTTGAAGAAATGATGTTAACTTTGATGCATGATTTCCAATAGAATATGTATATTCGAAAAAATAATTATTTCTCATTTCTATGGAGAAATGACTAATCAGATTTTACTTTTAAAGATTGTAATGATAAGAAGGCTTTATCTTTTTCACATAGTGGCTTTACTAGATCCAAATTTAATATGATATAGGACTTTTAAAATTTTAAAACACTACTGATTTATTATATAGAAAGTAACCTTTTTGATCATGAGTCAAATATTCCGTTTTTATAGTTTGGCTATTTTTAGATCCTCAATAAATCTTAGTAAAATAAGAGGATAGATTTGTATATTCAATACTTTTGACAAGGTTGTATCTCAGTTTTAGAGAGGGGTGATTTCTACCAAGGGGTTGAAAAACCATTCTTTACTATCTGGTTATTTTTGGACCGAGCTTCAAGTTTTGGAAGGATTGTATATGACATGATGAAGGAGGGAAGAGATAACTACTTGGCCAGCAATTTAGCCAACATAGTCTGGCAATCAGCAGAGTGGTAGATGTTACAACTAGACCACCTTCACGTTTATTAATCATTATAGTTATCAATATGTTATTTTCATCTCGTATTAAGTTATTCTGCCAGCTTCTATTTCTCTAGGACATTATCATTAGATGTTTTCTGAGTAACTATCAAATGCATTGGTCCAAGGGAAGCACAGCTAAGAAAATAAATCCAGCTGTCAGAAAGTATAACTGCTGTCAAGTACATATATGTGTTTTTTATCAACCTTATTGCTGTTTACCTCAAGTAGCATTCATACCCATATTGGCTGTATAGGTTCAGCCTCAACAACTGAAAAACAAATTGCAACCTTCATTGAAATTACTAATTATATACATACACAAGTACTCTTCCAACAATATTCTATTAATAAATTAGAGAGTGGTAGGTACAAAATGAAGTTCAAATAGTAGGCAGGGATCAGATAAGCTATATTTAAAAGTTTACATTTTAGTGTAATTTTAGTGGGCAGTCACTGGAGGATTTTAGCAGACAAGATTTACTTGTTAAAAGATAGCTCTTGGAGCCGGGCTCGGTGGCTCAGCCTGTAATCCCGCACCTTGGGAGGCTGAGGTGAGTGGATTGCCTGAGCCTGCGGGTTCGAGACCCGCTTGGGCAGGCGAAACCTCATCTCTACAATAAATCAAAAAAATCAGCCGGGCGTGGTAGCACACGCCTGTAGTTCCAGCTACTCGGAAGGCTGAGGCGGAAGGATCGCCGGAGCCCAGCGGGTCGAGGCTGCGGTGGCCGGAAGCGGCCACTGCACTCCAGTCTGGGCGATGGAGTGAGACGCCAACTCAAAAAAAAAAAAGATAGCTCTTGGATTGCCTGAGTCCATGGGTTTGAGGCCAGCCCGGGCAACTTGGCAAGACCTCATCTCTACAATAAATAAAAAATTAGCCAGGCATGGTAGTGCACACCTGTAGTGTTCTGGCTACTTGGAAGGCTAAGGCAGAAGAATCACCAGAGCCCAGCAGGTTCACGCTGGAGTGGCCATGAGTGTGCCACTGCACTCCAGGGTGATAGAGTGAGATCCAACTCAAAAAAAAAAAAAGCTCTGGCTGCTTTTAGAGAGTAGAGTTGAAACAAGATTGGAAGTAGGAGATGGGAGGCTATTGAAATAATCCAGGTGAAGAGGGGGTGATGGCTCCGACAAAGATAATGGCATTGGAGTTGGTGAGAAGTAATTTGGGGTATATTTTGGCATGGCTTTGCTGGCTGATTTGGTATACTGGATGAGGGAAGGGAAAGTGAAAGATGATTTCTTAGTGTTTGACTTGATCACCTGTGTGGGTAGATAAATATTGATGACATTGAGATGAGGAGCATTGGAAGTGGGGAGTAAGTATGGAGATGGGCATCTGAAACCTCTAGAGATTTGTTCAAAAGGAAGGAGTTCCAATTTTTTACCCACTAAATCTTATTTATTTATTTTTATTTTAAATATGTGGGGTACAATTCAGGATTAGGTACGTAAGTCGTCATCATACAGGTGAAGTTTGGGCCTCCCTTTGGTCCCCACTTCACTTGGTTTGGGATCAGGTACCCTTATTGATGTTGATGTTATCTGCACCCATGCCCCCCCCCCCCAACTCCCAGCAGTGTCCCGCTACTGTCAATCCCTTTCTTACAGTATTATGATGAATGTTCAGGGTCTACTTATGAGTGAGACCATGTGGTACTCTGGTACTCAATTCTTTGTTTCTTTACTGTCGCCCATGCTAGAGTGCAGTGGCACGTTCATGGCCACCACAGCCTCGATCTGCTGGACTCAGGTGATCCTTCTGCCTCAACCTTCCAAGTAGCTGGAGCCACAGGTGTGTGTCACCACGCCCAGCTAATTTTTTGATTTATTGTAGAGATGAGGTCTTGAACCTCTGAGATAGGCAATTCTCTCACCCCAGCCTACCAAAATGCTGGGATTACAGGTATGAGCCACTGCACCTGGCCAGTTCTTTGTTTCTGTGATAGATCACTGAGTGTGCTCAATTACTTTAATAAAGGAATCTTTTTCAGTTTGTGAGGGGCTAATGAAGCAGTGAGGTCCTGCTTTTGTTTCTGAAGTTATACATAAATCTATTAAGTGCAGGTAAATCAAAAATTGTTAAGAGTAATGTCTGCTGAATGTGACTAATGCAAAGCCAAAAGCTTATCAGACTAGGAAACTAACGGCTATATGTAATGACTTATATGTAGTTAGCTACTTGGTAAACCATCGTAAAATATTTGACAGGGTTAAAGACAATATCTATCTTGTTTAAGGCTTTATATTAATTATTCTCTATGTTTCATGACATTGACATGTCAGGCTAGTTGTTTTATAGAATATCTCTCAATTTGGATTTGTCTGATTGTTTCTTCATTAGTAGATTCAGATTAAACACTTTGGGTAAGAATTTTCCATGGGTGATATTGTGTACATGATATTAGTTTGCCGCCTTATTAGTGGAGTCAAGTTTGATCGTTCCAGTGAGTTACCCTTTGTAACTAATAAGCTATCTATGAAGTGGTTTGTTGAGACTGTGGACATTCTCATTCCTAACACTCTTTCATTCCTTAACCCATTTATTGATAATTAATTAATTGATGATTCCTGTTTGAAGAAGTTATTATATTGTGGTTCCCACAGTGATTTTTTCATTTATATTCTTGTATAAATAAGAGCATTTCCTCTGTCCCTATCACCTTAAAAAATAAAGCTGCTGTAGGCTTGTTTTTATTCAGTGTATTATAATCTATCATTGACACTGTGTTTTGTAATGCTTAAATTGTCTCAAATTTGTTCCATGGCCATTTCAAGCCAACTTTGTGTCTGTGTCTTTATTTTTACTTTTTCTTAGCACTTTCAAAAAGCACAGCAGATATTCCCTATGCACCTTGTATTGTATTGTATATCTGTTATGGGGATGTGCCATAGTTGATTCAACCAATGTCCTGTGTTTTGCTCTTACAAATAATTGAGTAAATTACCTTGTACATATTTTTTTTGGTGTGTTGTTGGAGGTGTATCTTCAGGGTAAATTCCTAGAAATAGGCTTGCTGGTCAAAGGTTAAACACATATGTAGTTTTGTAAGCTATCACTAAATTCCTTCACTGGTATTGACAATTTAGCACTCTCATCAGCAGTGTTTTAGAACCTGTTTCCCCATAGGCTTGCTTACAGTCTGTTGTCAGTTTCTTGAAATTTTGCCAGTCTGTTAAGTGAGCTTTGGTATTCCAGTGTAATTTCAACTTGCATTTCTCTTATGAACAGATTTGAGTATTTTTTCATGTATTTAAGGGCTATTTGTATATCTGTTGTAGACTGTCTGTTCCAATCTTTTGTCCATTTTTTAAAAAAATTAGGTCTTATCAGTTATTTTTCCTTCCAACTGTTAAGCATTGCTAGGGTAATTAATCCTTTATTTGCAATGTGTGTTACAAATATTACAATATTAATTTTAAACCTTATTACTGCCACAGTAATTCTGGTCTTTCAAATATAATTAAAGAATTGGACGTTGAGACTTCTGTTGTATCCTTATCTGTACCATTTCATTACTTTGATTTTATGAGTCATTAAAATTCAGTTTATTTTTTGTTTCTTCATCCTGAAAGGGAATAACTTAATCTTCTAGCATACAGTCAATTTCAAGTCAGTCAAGTCTTATTTCTGAGATTTTGTGAGTAAATCAGGTAAACCAAACAGGGGAAAATATGTGTACTTTATTTTCATGGCACTATTTCAGTTGATGATTCTCAATCTTGTTCACATCTCAGAGCAAAAAGAAAGTGTGAGGTTCTGATTTTTATTACAATAGTTTGGAATCAAATGATAGCCTTTCACTGAGATGAGAATGTTAATGAGAATTTATTACTGGCTATGATTATATTAAATATCAATAATTTTCTAGGAAATAATAAACTATCATGAACTGCTTTCTCTGTGTGTTTTAGGTTTTGACAACAATTCGTTCAGGGCACCGAGCAAATATATTTAGTGCAAAGTTCTTACCATGCACAAATGATAAGCAGATTGTTTCCTGCTCTGGAGATGGAGTAATATTTTATACCAATGTTGAGCAAGATGCAGAAACCAACAGACAATGCCAATTTACGTGCCATTATGGAACTACCTATGAGGTATGGTATTGTTATGAATACATATGACATATATGTGTGTATGCTTTTGTATAAGTGCGTGCATGTATAGATGTGTGTATATACACTCATTCATATAAATTATTGACAGAATAGCTTGATATCACAAAGCATTTGAGAAAATGTACCTTGATAGGCTTGTGGATAAAGTTAAGAAATAAAAGTAAGTAATAGTGTTGTAAGATGGGTTTGTAATTACTTGAGCAACCATACTCTAAGCAAACAGTTCATTAATCTTTAAAAATGCTTCTGTTATTGTGCTACATGGCTCTGTATTAGACTTTACACTTTTAAACACTTTATCACTGGCTTGGATAAAGTCACTGCTAACATACTTATAAAATTTTCATATGTCAGAAGGAGCACTAGTACGCTAGACAAAATAATCAGATTCCTAAAGGATATTAATGAGCTCAAGACCTGAGATGACTTGAATAAGGTAGAATAAAATTAAGAGTGAATTATACTGCTTTATTTGGTTCAGAAAAATTGCTTGCACTACAGAGTGCTCTTTAAAAGTATTTGCATGTTATTTTTTATATCCTATTTTTTGTGTTAACTTGGTATATGTTTTCTATCATTTGAATTCCAATTCTTGTATAGCCTTATGTTTTGATGTATAATTAAATGAGTAGTATATAGCTGGATTTTGTTTTCTTATTAATTCTCACAGTTTGGAGACTTTACTGGAAATTTGTCAATTTATATTTATTATGAGTACTGATATATTTGGATCTATTTATATGCCTTATCCTGTTTTCTCTATTTCAAAAAAAATTTTCAGTCTTTTGTGAATAATCCTCCCCTTGTTTTTTTATCCACCTTTTGAATTGCTTGAGTGTTTTTCTTTTTGTCCATTTTGTATCTGCTACTTGCTTGTAAAACAGACATTCATTTCATGTCTGTTTCACAAGAATATGTAATAAAGTCTAAAGTCAGTAAACATTTTTATCCTAATCCAGAATAAAAGACCTTAGAATATCCCTTGTCTAATTTTGTATGATTATATTGTTCAGAATTTAGCTATATTCTTTTTTCTTTAATGAATTAGATATTGTCGTTGTTTCACTATCAGTGTTTATTTTACATTTACCTACATATTTACTAACACCTTTGGCTTATCATTCCTTCTTCCATTGCAGAATTTTCACATGGGTCATTTTGTACCTAAAGTATATCCTTTGGCATTTCCTTTAATGAGAGTGTGTTGATAGAAAACAATTTTAGTTCCCTTTATTCCTTCCTTCCCTTTTCTTTCCTTTGTGAAAAATGTCTTTTTAAAATGCCTTTAAATGCTTTTTAAAACATCTTTTAAAATAAATTTCACTTGATAATTATTCTATTTTCAATGATATTCCATTCTGACTTTCAGTGTTGAAGTTACAAAGTCAGACATCAGTCTAACTATGGTTTCTCTATAGGTAATCTAGCTCTTCCTTGATCGCCTTCAATTCTTTTTTTATTTTTTATTTTTTTGGTTTTTTTCCCTCTCATTTTTATATCACAGCAATGTATTTAGATGTGGATTTTTAAAACATTTTCCATACTTGGGATTTATTGATGTTCTTGATGTGAGCAATTGGCATCTTGAAAAATGTGGGAAGTTTTTAGTCGGTAGGCTTTGTTTTTACTGTTTCACTATTTTTTCCATTTTGTTGGGGGAAGGGGATTTTGATTAGACATACCAGACCTTCTTATTAGATTGTCTCATTCCATCCACTATTAAAAATGTTTAAAAATTGAAAAAGCACATGAGAAAAGTATGTAAACCTTAAGTGTATAGTTTAATGAATTACCACAAAGCAACTCTTATCATGTAACTACCACCTAGCCACCACAATCTTGACCTGCTGGACTCAGGCGATCCTTCCGCCTCACCCTTCCAAGTAGCTGGAACTACAAGTATGCACCACCATACCCAGCTAATTTTTTGATTTTTTGTAGAGATGAGGCCTCACCAAGTTGCCCAGGCTGGTCTTGATCCCAGGGGCTCAGGCAATCCTCTCACCTCACCTCAGCCTCCCAAAGTGCTGGAATTATAGGCATGAGCCACTGCACCCAGCCGATTTTTTGTTTTTCTAACACTCCTGTTTTTCTGTTTTTGAACTTTATATAAATGGAAATATACTTTATGATTTTGTTTTTGTTTCTTTGTTGTTTTTTTTAATCTGGCTTTTACTGAGCAAAATCTTACCTCATGTGAAATTCATCCATGTTGCATACAACTGTAATTTACTCATTTTTTTATGTCTGTTTAATAATTTATTGTATGAATATACCACAGTTGATTGATCTGTCCTACTGTTGATGAAAATTTGGAGAATACTTCTTTACCTGTCTTGTGGTACACATATGTACACACTTCTTTGGGTGTATATACACTCAGAGGTAAAATTGCTGGGAAATAGAATATACATTTGATTATTTTAGAGATAATGCCAAATAGTTTTCCAAAGTGGTAGTAGCAATTTACATTCCCACCAACAGCATATAAGAGTACCTGTTGCTGCTCATTTTTGCCAACAATTGTATGTTAATCTCTTATTTGGTGGGTATATAGTGATATGGATTTTTCAGATCAGCCTGGGCTTTGCTTGGAAGTGTCAGCTCAATGGGTCAGCCGGCAGATCCCGAGAGGATCAGCTCCGTAGGCTGGCAAGCCTAGCTCCAGGAGTATTGGCTCTAATGGGCTGACGAGCCAAGCCCTGAGAGAGTGTTGCAGACCCTAGAAGTGCCTCAGCTTCTGAGTCTGACCTTCTGCCTGCGGCGCTCCCTGTTCAGCTGGCTCTGACAGTTGGCAAGCCAGCCTCCTGGGTGCACAGCTCTTCAGTTGACAATCTTCTGCAGCCCTTTGGTTTGGCATTCTAGTCTCGTGCCCAGGAGGAATGAAGGACACAGAAGGCCGGAAAGTTGAGAAAGAAGGATTTGAGGGGACAGAAAAGCTTCTACAGTGGGAGGGAACCTGAGGGGGTTGCCCATCTCTAGCTGAAGCCTTGTGCTTATATAGCCCTAAGGCTGAACTAATTGGCTAGCACTAGCTGTGAGCTGATTGGTTAACATTAGCTGTGCTGATTGGTCAGTACTAAGGACCAGTCGCAGGAGGTAGGGGCCTAATGGTGATTGGTCAGCACTTGGCAGTGAGCTAATTGGTTGTTTTTCTGTCCCCACGGGTGAGTACTTAAGCTCCAGCTTGAGAGGCTTGTAGGGAACTTGTTTACCAACCTGAGTGTATTAGTACCAGAGGCCTGCAAGAAGTTTGCTACATCATCAAGGGGGGGTGGAGGGGAGAGAGACTCGCACTGTCTCTCTGCCTGCTTAGCTATTCTTTGGCTATCTCATCTCTCAATAGTATCATCTTAATATGGTTTCAATTTGCTTTTCCCTGATGATGCTGCTGAGGTTGACCTTCTCTTCATATGCTTATTGGTTATTTGGATATACTCTGTTGTGAAATGTGTATAAAATTCTCCTGCATTGTTTTTGTTAAATTGTTTTCTTATTTTATTATTAATTTATAGAAATTTCTTGTATCTTCTGCAGATGAACGTCATTTTCCTATTCTGTGGTTGTATTTTCACTCTCTAACTGGTGTCTTTTGATAGGCAAAAGTACTTTTTTTTTTTTTTTAGTTGGAGTCTCACTCTGTGACCCAGGCTGGAGTGCAGTAGCATACTCATGGCCACCACAACCTCGACCTGCTGGGCTCGGGCAATCCTTCAACCTAGATCTTCCAAGTAGCTGGAACTGCAGGCGCATGCTACCACACACAGCTTATTTTCTGATTTATTGTAGAGACAAGGTCTCACCAAGTTGCCCAGGCTGGTCTCGAACCAGCCTGGTTTAGGCAGTCCTCTCACCTTGGCCTCCCAAAGTGCTGGGATTATAGACTTGACCCACTGCACCTAGCCAGTATGGACATTTTAACAATAGCAGGTCTTTCACTCCATAAATATGGAATATCTTTCCATTTATTTCTTTCAGCAACGTTTTATGGTTTTCAGTGTATAAGTCTTTTACCTCCTTGGTTAAATTTTTTTCGTAGGTGTTTTATTCTCTTTGATAATAATGTGAATGGGATTTAAACAATTTTTTTCTTTATTGATCATTGTTAGTCTGTATAGGTCTATATAGTTGTTCAAGTCATCTGTTTATTGATATTTTGTCTGATTTATCTGTTTTTTAAATTAAAAATGGGGTATTGAAATCTCATATTGTTAATGTGTTACTATATATCTCTCCCTTTAGTTCTGTCAGTATTTGCCTCATATGTTTGGGTGCTCAACTGTTAGGTGCATATATATTATTGTCATATCTGCTTAGTTAATTGACCTTGCGATATCATATCATGTCTTTTTCTTGTGACAGTTTTGATGTTAGTCTTCTTCATCTGATACAAGTATGGGCATCCCTGCTGTCTTTTGGTTGTTGTTGTGTAGAGTGTCTTTTCATTCTTTTACTTTGAGTCTATGTATGTCCTTATATCTAAAATGAGTTTCTTGTAGACAGCATATAATAGGATCTTGTTTTTTATTCATCAAGCCACTCCTTGTGCTTTGATTGGGGAATTTAATTCATTTACATTTGAAGTAGTTACTGTGAGGGAAAGACTTGTTATTTTCATTTTGTTAATTGATTTCTGTACATCTTATAGATGTTTTATCCCTCATTTCCTCTTGTTGTCTTCTTTTGTATTATATTGATTATTTTGGTAATGGCATGCTTAGATTTTTCTTCTTACTTTTTGTGTGTGTCTTCTTAGGTTGTTTCTTTGTTGTTACCATGGGAGTTATATAAAACATCTTATAGTTACAATAATAATCTATTATAATTGATAATAAGTTAATTGACATACAAAAATTCTACTCCTTTATGTCCTCTCCCCACATTATACTGTTGATGTCACAAATTACATTTTGCATTCATTAACATAGTTAATAATAAATGGTATATAGGCACCACTATTTTTAATGCTTTTCTTTTTAAAATTTTATACCTGAATTAAAAGTTATTTATGCAGCCAGGCACAGTGACTCATGCCTGTAATCCCAGCACTTTGGGAGGTGGAGGCAAGAGGATTGTCTGAGTACAGTGGTTCAAGACCATCCTGGACAACTTGGTGAGACCTCATCTCTACAATAAATACAAAAATTAGCTGGGCATGATGGCACTCACCTGTGGTTCCTGCTACTTGGAAGGCTGAAGTGGAAGGATCACATGAACCCAGCAGGTCATGGCTGTAGTGGCCATGAGTGTGCCACTGCACTCCAGCCTTGGTGACAGAGTGAGACTCTGATTTTTTAAAAAAATGTTATTTATGCTCCATCATTACTGTATTGCAAGTTTCTGTGTTTGTATATTTACCTTTATGTTTTTGTATGCTTTCATGTTGCCTTCTAGCATTCTTTCATTTCAACTTGAGAGCTTCCCCTTGTCTTCTTTTAAGGCAGTTCTAGTGATAATGAATTCCCTTATCTTTTGTGTATCCTGGAAGGCCTTTCTTTTTTTTTTCTTTTTTTTGAGTTGGAGTGTCATTCTGTCACCCAGGTTGGAGTACAGTGGCATGATCATGATCATGGCTCACCACAGCCTTGGCCTCCTGGGCTCAGATAAGCTCTCCGCCTAACCTCCCAAGTAGCTGTAAAAACAGACATATACCACCACACCCCCAGCTAATTATTTATTTGTAGAGAACAGGGTCTTGCTGTGTTGCCTAAGCTGGTCTCAAACTCCTGGGGTAAAGCAGTCCTCTTGTTTTGGCCTCCCTAAGTGCTGGGATTACAGGCATGAGCTGCACCTGTCTTATCATTTTTGAAAGATAATTTTGCTGAATGTAGTGTTCTTGGTTGACAGAATTTTTTGTTCATTTGTTTTTCCTGTCACCACTTTTATAGTTCCACTTCCTTTTGGCCTATTGTATTTCTTAGGAGAAAATCACTGATAATGATATAGGAGCTCCTTGGCATTTGATGAGTCATTTTTCTTTTGTTGATTTCAAGAGTTGTTGACTTTTGTCAGTTTGATTATATGTGTCTCAGTATAGAACTCTTTGGGTTCATTCTACTTGAAGTCTGTTGAACTGTTTGAATTTGGAAGATTTTGACCATTACTTTTCCAAGTAAGCTCTTTGCTCCACTCCTTCTCCTTTTGCAACTTTCATTTTATATATTAATCTGATTGATATGGTCCCATTTTTTAGGAGACTAGAAATCTGCAAAAGTAAGTTCCAAAATATATTCATCTTATAATTGCAAGCTTGTATTTTTTCATTCACATCTACCCTTTCTCCTACCACCCAGCCCCTAGTAATCACCTTTTTACTTTTGTTCCTATGAGATTGAACTTTTTAGAGTCCACGTGTAAGTGGCATCATTCAGAATTTGACTTTCTGTGTCTGGCTTATTTCACTTGGCATAATGTCTTCCAAGTTCATTCATGTTGTCACAAATGACTAGGTTTTCTTTTTTTTTTTTTTTTGAGTTGGAGTCTCATTCTGTTGCTCAGGCTGGAGTTCAGTGGCACACTCACAGCTACCACAGTTTCAACCTGTTGGACTCAGGTGATCCTGTCACCTCAGCCTCCCAAGTCGCTGGAACTACAGGCATGTGCCACCATGCCTGGCTAATTTTTTGATTTATTGTGGAAATGAGGTCCTACCAAGTTGTCCTGATTGGTCTTGAACCCCTGGGCTCAGCCAATACTTTTGCTTTCGTTTTCCAAAGTGCTGGGATTACATGTTTTAGTCACTATGCCCAGCCCTTTTTTTTTTTAGGCTGAATAATATTTCTCTCTGTGTGTATGTGTGAGTTATTTACTCATTTGTCCATCAGTAGACACTTTACATGTCTTGGCTATTATGAATAATCATGCAGTGAACATGAGAGTACAAATATCTTTTTGAGATAGTGATTTTATTTCCTTTGGACATATATTCATTAGTGGGATTGCTAGATTATATGTTAGTTTTTGAGGAATCTCCCTACTGTTTTCCATAATGGCTGAACCAATTTACATTTTCGCCAACACTGTATAAGGGTTTCCCTTTCTCCATATCCTTGCCAACTTTTGTTATCTCTTTTTAATAATAGTCATTCCAACAGGTATGAGGTAATATCTCATTGTAGTTTTGATTTGCATTTTTCTGATGATAAATGATGCTAAGCACCTTTTCATATCCCTGTTAGTCATTTGTATGTCATCCTTGGAAACATGTCTATTTAGAACTTTTACCCATTTTATAATCAGGTTTTTTTTTTTGTTTTGCTGTTGAGTTGTAGGAGTTCCTTATGTATACTGAGTATTAACTCCTTTTTTGATATGTAGTTTGCAAATACTTTTCCCAGTGCCTGGATTTTCTTTTTATTTTGCTGATTGTTCCTTTAGCAATGCTGAAACTTAATTTAACATAGTTCCATTTATCGATTTTTGCTTTTGTTGCTTGTGCTTTTGGTGTTGTATCTAAAAAAATAATTGCTAAGACTCATGTCACAGAGCTTTTCCACTATGATTTCTTCTAGAAGTTTTACTGTTCCAGGCTTTTAAAATTTTATTTTATTTTTGAATTGGAGTCTCACTCTGTCGCGCAGGCTGGAGTGCAGTGGCATGCTAGAATGTGGATGAATTCAGGATACACTGCAGAGTAATCTAAATACAAAATTACCCATTCAGTATATACTGGCTCTAATGACATCTAGAGAACACTGACTTCCTAAACCCCTTACAAACGGAAGAGGTTTTTCTCTCTTTTTTTTTTTTCTCGAGTTGGAGTCTCACTCTGTCACCTAGTCTGGAGGGCAGTGGCATGCTTACAGCCACTGCAACCTCGACCAGCTGTACTCAGGCGATCCTTCTGCCTCAGCCTTCCAAGTAGCTGGAACTACAGGCGAATGCTACCACACCTGGCTAATTTTTTGATTTATTGTAGAGATGAGGTCTCGCCAAGTTACCCAGGCGGGTCTCGAACCCCTGGGCTCAGGCAGTCCTCTTGCCTCAGCCTCCCAAAGTGAAGTAATTACAGATTTGAGCCCACAGGTTTTTTTTGTTTAAATCTTTAATCCATTTTGAAATGAATTTTCTGTGTGGTGTGTGATAAAGATCTCATTTTACTTTATGTGAATATCCAGAATCCATTAAAGAGATGATACTTTCCCATTGTGTGTTCTTGGCATTTGTCAAAAATTAGTTGATTATGTACTCATGGGTCTGTTTTGGAGCTTTCTGTTTTGTTGCATTGGTCTGCATGTCTGATTTTATGCCAATATCATACTGTTTTGATTATTGTAGCTGTGTAATTCTTTTTGAAACTGGGGTTTATAATACCTCTCGCTTTGCTCTTCTTGCTCAAGATTGCTCTAGTTATCTGGTATCTCTTGTGGTTTCATATAAAGTTTAGGATTTCTGTTTCTGTAAAAGGTTCCATTGTAATTTTGATAGGAATTTCATTTAATTTATACACTGCTTTGTAGTGTGGACATGTTGACAACATTGATTCTTCTGATTGGTAAAAATGGGCATCTTTTTTGTACACATATTTGCATCTTCAATTTCTTTCATCAGTTTTTTTTTTGTTGTTTGTTTTTTGAGTTGGAGTCTCACTCTGTCACCCAGACTGGAGTGCAGTGGCCGCTCCTGGCCACCGCAGCCTCGACCTACTGGGCTCCAGCGATCCTTCTGCCTCAGCCTTCCAAGTAGCTGGAACTACAGGCGTGCACTACCACGCCCGGCTAATTTTTTGATTTGTTGTAGAGATGAGGTCTCGCCAAGTTGCCCAGGCGGGTCTCAAACCTGCGGGCTCAGGCAATCCACTCACCTCAGCCTCCCAAAGCGTGGGATTACAGGCTGAGCCGCCGAGCCTGGCTCTTTCATCAGTATTTTATAGTTTTTGGTGTACAGATATTTTATCTCATTGTTTACATTTATTCTTAAGTATTTTATTCTTTTTGATGTTATTGTAAATGAGATTGTTTTTAAAAAAATTTTTTTGGACAGTTTGTTTTTAGTGTATAGAAACTCGATTTTTTAATGTTGATTTTTGTATTGTGCAACTTTACTGAATTCTGACAGTGTTTTTGGTGGAGTCGTTTTGTTTTCTGTGTATAAGATCATGTCATCTATAGAGACAATTTTACTTCTTTCCAAATTTGAATGTCTTTTATTTCTTTTTCTTCCTAATTGGTTTGGTTAGGACATAGAAATGTCAAGAGTATAAGCCTATTGTCCTGATCTCAGAAGAAAAGCTTTCAACTTTCACAATTGAGTATGGTGTTAACTGTGGGCTTTATTGTGTTGAGATATGTTTCTTCTGTATCTAGTTTGTTGAAAGTTTTTATCATGAAAGAATGGGAATTTTTTCAAATGCTTTCTCTGCATCTTTTCAGATGATCATGAGATTTTTGTTTTCGTTCTGTTAATGTAGTGTACTACATTTATTGATTTATATATGTTGAATCATTGTTGCATCCCAGGGATAAATTCCACTTGATTATGGTGTATGATCCTTTTAATGTGGTGTTGAATTTTGTTTGCTAGTGTTTTGTTGTTTATTTTTTCCCTCTGTTTCCATTGAGCATGTTGGCTTGTAATCTTAAAAAAGAAATCAAAAAGGAAAGTTAAAAAAAATCTTGAGACAAAGAAAAATGGAATTTAAGATCAGCCTTGGTAGCATAGTGAAACAGTCTCTCTCTCTGTCTCTTTCTCCTCTCTCTCTTTCTCTGTCTCTGTCTCTCTCTCTCTCTCACATACACACACACAGATTGAAGAGGAAGAAGCACTGAAGCACTTTCAAACTGATTTCATATGAGGTCATCATTGCCCTGAGACCAAGACCAGACAAGGATAGGAAAAGTAAATTTTTTTTTCTTACTTGCTCATTTTTTCAGTTTTGTTTTGTTTTGTTTTGAGTTGGAGTCTCACTCTGTCGCCCAGACTGGAGTGCAGTGGCTGCTCCCGGCCACCGCAGCCTCGACCCGCTGGGCTCCGGCAATCCTTCCGCCTCAGCCTTCCAAGGAGCTGGAACTACAGGCGTGCGCTACCACGCCTGGCTGATTTTTTGATTTATGGTAGAGATGAGGTCTCACCAAGTTGCCCAGGCGGGTCACGCACCCGTGGGCTCAGGCAGAGTTTTTTTTTTTTTAGGACTTCCCTTGGGAATTTCTATTTACAAATTAATGTTTAAAAACCTAGTTCTAATTAATTACAGTGTAATTTCAGTAGTTTACAAAAACTTTGCTGAAGTATAACTTTTCTCTGTCTTCCCTTCCCTGTCGTAAAAATTACATTTTTATACATTGTAAGAGAAGTAATACAGTTTTATTATTATTGGTCTCTGCTATTATCTCTGAAATCAGAAGAAGAAAACAGTTACAAACAAAAATATGTATATAGTGTGTTTTGTATTTACCTATATAGTTTACCTTTACTATTGCTCTTTGTGGATCTTGAGTTGCTATCTAATGTTTTTTCATCGTAGCCTGAAGGACTCCATTTAGTACTTTGTAGGTTAAGTATGCTAGCAACGTATTGCCTTTAGTTTTGTTTATCTTGGAATGTCTTTTTTTTTTTTCACTTTTAAAGGATAGTTTGCTGCATTTACAATTCTTATTATTTTAGAATCATGGGGGTACATGTGAGGATTTGTTACATAGGTATATCGTATGAAGGCAAGGTTTGGGCTTCTGACAAGCCCACCCCATGCCCCCTCATTGGTGAACATGTTACCCAGTGGGTTATTTTGCATTCTTCATTCCACTTCCCTCCTTCTCTTTTTTAGCAGTACGCAGTGTCTGTTATTCCCAACCTTGTGCTCGTGTGTGCTCAGTGTTTAGCACTTATGAATGAGATTCATGCAGTATTCAGTTTTCTGTTTCTGTGATAATTCCCTGAGAATGATGGTCTCCAGCTGCATCCGTGTTGCTGCAAAGGGCATGATTTTTTTCTTTTTTATGGCTGTGTAGTATTCCATAGTGTATATGTACCACATTTTCTTTATCAAGTTCACAGTTGATGGGTATCCATGTTTTTGCGTTGTGAATAGTGCTGCAATAAACATACAAGTGCAAGTGTCTTTTTGATAGAATGATTTATGCTATTTTGAGTATATTCTCAGAAGGATTGCTGGGTTGAATTCTAACTCTATTTTTAGATATTTGAGAAATTTCCAAATTGTTTCCACAGGGGCTGAATTAGCTTACATTCCCAACAACTAGCTTACATTCCCAACCAATAGTGTATAAGCACTCCCTTTTCTTCATAGCCTCACCAACATCTGTTGCTTTCTGACTTTTTAATAATAGCCATCCTGACTGGTGTGAGATGGTATCTCATTATAGTTTTAATTTGCTTTTCTCTGATGATAAGTGATGCTGAACATTCTTTCTTTTTGAGTTGGGGTCTCATTGCCTAGGCTGGAGTGCAGTGGAATGCTTATGGCCACCCCAGTGTCAACCTGCTGCGCTCAGGCGATCCTTCCGCCTCAGCCTTCCAAGTAGCCGGAACCACAGGCGCGTGCTACCATGCCCGGCTAATTTTTTATTTGTTACAGAGATGAGGTCTCACCAAGTTGCCCCGGCTGGTCTCCAACCCGTGGGCTCAGGCAATCCACTCGCCTCTGGCTTCCAAAATGCTGGGATTACAGGCTGAGCTACTGAGCCTGGCTTGAACATTATTTCATATGTTTGTTGGCTCCTTGTATATCTTCCTTTAAAAAATGTCTGTTTGTATCCTTTGCCCATTTTTTAATGGGTTTATTTATTCTTTTTTGTTCCTGTTGATCTGCTTGAGTTCCTTATAGATTCTGGATGTTCGGCCTTTGTTGGATACATAGGTTGCATATAATTTCTCCCATTTTATGAGCTGTCTCTTTATTGATGGTTTCTTTTGCTGTGCAGAAGCTTTTTAGTTTAATAAGGACCCATTTGTCAATTTTAGTTTTTGTTGTGTTTGCTTTTGAGGACATGAATTCACTGCATAGGCCAATGTCCAGGAGGGTGTTCTCTAGATTTTCTTCTAAGATTTTTATAGTTTGAGGTTTCATGTTTAAGTGCTTGATCCATTTTGAGCTAATTTTTATATAAGGTGATAGGTAGAGGTTCAATTTCATTCTTCTGCATGTGGTTAGCCATTTTCCCCAGCACCTTTTGCTGAATAGATTTCTTTTTCCCAGACTTGTGGTTTGATTTCTGGGTTCTCTATCTTGTTTCATTGATCTCTGTGTTTTTGTACAAGTACCATGTTGTTTTGGTTATTGTAGCCTTGTAGTAAGCCTTGAAGTCTGGGAGTCTGTGGTACCTCCTTTATTCTTTTGCTAAGGATTGCTTTAGCTTTTTGGGCTCTTTTTTGCTTTTGTACGAGTTTATGTATCATTGTTTCTAGGTCTGTGAAAAAAGGTTGTTGATAGTTTAATAGGCATTGTGTAGATTTATAGATTGCTTTTGGATATTGATTCCTCCAGTCCGTGAGCATGGGATATACTTTCATTTGTTTTTATCATCTTTGATTTCTTTGAGCAGTGTTTTGTAGTTCTCATTGTAAAGATCTTTCACTTCTTTGGTTAGATGAATACTGAGGTATTTTATTATTATCAGATAGTATTTTTTTATTTGGTTCTCAGCCTGCTTGTTGTTGGTGTATGGAAATACAACTTATTTTTTTGTACATTGCTTTTGTATGCCAAGACTTTACCAAAGGTAGTGCTAAGAGTTTTTTGGCCGAATCTATAGGGTTTTCTAGGTATAGCATCATATCATCTGTGGAGACCCTTAACTTTCTCTTTTTTTAAATTTGGCTACCTTTAATTTCTTTCTCCTGCCTGATTGCTCTGGTTAGGACTTCTTGTACTGTGTTAAATAGAAGTGGTTGGATTTATAATTCTTGACTGATAATTTTTTTCTGTCTTATTTGTATGAGTTTAGTCGGAGTTTTCTTTTGTTTGGTTAGTTTTTTGCTATTGCTGCTTTTCATATTCTATGTCTATGGCTTTTGACAGTTTGACACTTATGTGTCCAGATTTGAATCTGTTTTGGTTTGTTTATCCTACTTCATTTATCCAGCTTTTTTTGTAAAAAGATTAATATTTTCATTGAATTTGGGAAGTTTCAACAGTTATTTTTACAAATATTCTTCCTGCTTATTTCTCCAGTCCTCAGGGACTCTCATTAAACATATATTGGTGTGCTTTCTGAGTCTTCGTTCAGTATTCTTCTTTTTTTTTTCTGTTTTTCAGACTGGATTATCTTGATCAACCTGTATTTAAGATTGCTATTTCTTTTTTTTTACTGGTTCAAATCTGCTCTTGAGCTCTTCTATTGATTTTTCATTTTAATTACTGTACTTTTCAACTTCAGAATTTTAATTTTATTGGTTTTTATAATTTCTGTATCTTTCTTTATATTCTTTAATTCACAAGACATTCTTCTCCAGTTCTTTCTCTGAACATACTTAGAATAAAGTCCTTTATTAGTCCAGTTTTCATGCTTGCTCAGGGATAGTTTCTATTGACTGCTTTTTTCCCCCTTGTGTATAAAACCTACTGTCTTATTTCTTTGTGTGCTTCTTAAGATTTTATCGAAAACTGGACTTTTTAAGTAGTATAGTATGCTAGCTCTGCAAATCAGATTTCCCTTTCTTCTTAGGTTGTTCTGTTGTTGCTGTTTGTTATTGTCATTGCTTATTTGTTTTTAGTGATATTCTTGAATTAATGCTATTAAATCTGTATTCTGGCCACTGATGCCTCTGCTTGTTTACCTTAGTCATCAGCTATTGACAGTACAAAGATTTGAACCAATAAATCTTGAACCAATAAGTCTCCCAGTCTTTGTCAAAGGCTCTGTGTGTTTGGGTATACCTTCAGTGCTCTGGCAGTTTAAAACTCTGCCTTAGCTTTCACTTCCTGCTTGTGCAAAGCCTCGAGGTCAGCCAGAGATGTTAGAGTAGGGGCCCTCTTGGGCCCTTAGGGGCATGTGCACAACCTTACATATGTGCATGATTTCTAGATTCCAAGAACTGTTTTGTAATTTTTCAGATTCTCCTATGGGCCTCTAATTCTTGCTTTTATTTTTTTTCTGGTCAGCATCTTATTTGCCCCATTGCTGCCTCAAACAACTGTGATGTTAAATCATTGCTGCTGATTATTTTTGGCAAACATCCTCACGATAGGGCTGTCATCTCAGAGTGCACTGAATATAGTAAAATTCATGTGAGTTTTCAGGGTAGAGCCTTTCCAAAGAAGATCAGGAAAGGCTAAATAATGACCATTTTTTGAGGACGGGGTTTTTCAAAGAATTTTAAACTTGTTTTGTGACTTTCAGTGGCTGCTAAGGTGCTATATTTCACCATAGTTGCAAGATTGTTGGGTTTCAAAGCTGCCATGGAGTTAATACCACAAGATAAAATGGAAAATACTAGAAGTTAAAATGACTTAAAGCTCAATCTTTTTTCCTGAGATTTGGTTGTCTTTAATAAATATTCCTTAGATTGTTCTAATTGCTTGGTTAATTTTCAGAATTATGAAGAAGTTTATTTTGACCATTTTTGCAATGTTTTCAGTGCTTTTATGGAGAAGCACATTTTCAGAGGTTATTTGGCTATTCCAGAAGTGCTACTTCAGTAACATTCTTATACTTATAAATTGTGAGGAAAGGTTCTTAAGTGATGAAGATTTCTGAACATATCACTCTAAAAATTAAAGCATTAATCACAAGAATGAGAAATGTGTTTTAATAATTTAATTGTACAATAGTATGATGAATGTAACTCATAGTTCCTCATTAACTAGGTTAGTAAGTTAGTTTTTACATATATATACTCTTGGGAATATTTGCTCCCAATAATTTAGTTTGTAGACTGTAGTATACAAAGTGAAATGTGACTTTTTTCGCATCAAAGTGATCAAAGCTGTCAATAAATTGCATAAATAGTTTTCATTGATAGAACACTGATGACTTGATTAGATGGAAATACTAATCACATCTTTCACAAACATGATATGAGTCAAAAGTCTTGTTTTCCTTGAATTATGCACTCACTGTACTTGTTTAAATTGAGTATGCTTTTTATAATTTTTTGTACATCATGCATCTTACTCTGTATCGATTGCAAACTTGGTTTGGTTGAAGCAAAGGACATTTATTTAGGTTTCATTGCTTAAGAGATATATATGTATGTGGTTGTGTGTGTGTGTGTGTGTGTGTATATATATATAGAGAGAGAGAGAGAGAGAGACTTAAAAAAGTACAGATTTATTGTCTTACAGGTCTGAAAGTCAAATGTCTGAAATGTGTTTTATTGGGCTAAAAAGTGTTGGCAGGTCTGGTCTGTCTGTATTTTCCTTCTGGTCTTGCCTTTACCAACTTCTAGAGGCCACTTGCATTCCTTGGAGCAAAGACCCTTCCTCCATCTTCAAAGCCAGCAACATATAGCGTCTTCAGATTTCTTTCTCTTTCTCAATGACTTCTTTCATCATCTTGTCTCCTTCTCTGACTTTGACTCTCCTGCCTTCTTCTTTCATTCTAATAATCACCTCTGTAATTATATTGGGACTTCATGGGTAATGCAGGATAGTCACCTCATGTCAAGATTCTTGATTTAATCACACCCACAAAGTGCCTTTTGCAATCTGAGGTAATTTTTCATAGGTTCTGGCAATTAGAATTTAGACATCTTGTGGGACCTTTTTTCTGCTTACCACAATAAACCTTTGAAGACAAAGATTTTCTAAGTAAACTTTAAAAAAATCATGATACACAAAAGTGCTGGCATTATGTGTGTGCAACTTGATTGATTTTCACAAAACAAATTACATATTTATCTGGCACCTAGAACCAGAAACAGCCCTCAATAGGTCCTTTGTTCCCCTTCGTAGGGTTTATCACTACCCAATCTCTTAAAAGCAAAAGTTAGATTTGCCGTTTTAAAAACTTTATGTATGTGGAAATTATATTGTGTGTTCTCTTTTGTGTCTGGCTTTTTTTCTACACCTATGGTTTGTGAAATTTATGCTGCTGGGGATCTTAATGGTTTGTTCAATATTATTATGATTTAGTATTTTATTTTAGGAATAGGTTAGCATTTCTAATCCCACTTTATTGTTGGATATTTGGATTGTGTCAAGTGATTGGCTGATATGAATAGTGCTCTTACGAATATTCTAGTATATGTCTTTTAGATGCTCCTATGCAGCATTTATTTTTAGTGGAATTGCTGGGTTACAGAGAGGCATATGATCAGCTTTAGTAGATACACATGGTTTTCCATTGTGGTTGTAAAATTTTACACTCACATCAACAATGTGTGATTGTTCTAGTTGTTCTATGTCTTTATCAACATTTGGTATTATCAGTCTCTTTCGTTTTGACCATTCTGTTAAGGTATAGTGGTATTCCTTATGGTGTTAATTTGTATTTTCTTGATGCCTAATGAGTTTGAGCACTCTTTCATGTATGCAATGTTTCAAAGATAGGAACATTGTTTGGGTATATAAATCCATATGTAGTAATGTTAAATACCCAATTTTGGTACTGTCTGCTTCTAGGGACAAAGGGATAGGGGAACTTGAGTCAGGGGTTCACAGAGAGCCTCAAGTTACAATACTGTCAAAGTCAAATTACAAATGGACTTAGGAATACCTTGAAAGGTTTTATTGTGGTAAAATATGTGTAACATAAAATTTGCCATCTTAACAATTTTTGAATGTGTATGTCGGTGGCATTAAGTACATTAACTTATGTAACTGTTGCAAACAATAAAAATTTTAAGAGATCAGTTATCTGCTTAAATCATTTCAGCATCCCACAGTTTTCTTAAATATCAGAGAAGAAACTGTTTATACATATTGATAATAAAATTATAAGTTCACATACAGAAAACATAAAATTCAGGCTTCAAGTAGTTAAACAATTCAAACAGTTCAGTATTTCAGGTAGAATCTTTCTTGTCAAAGTTGTTAGATAGAAGTTTATAATCTTAAAGAACTTTTAATCTAAGGTTATTAATTCTAATCTTCAAATGAGTGAATCATATTAATTCAACAGTTACTTCTTATGTATTTCTGTCTGTATTGTACCATTCTGAATTATAGTGTGGGCAAGGCATTAATTAAGGTGCATGATTTTTGTTGCCTTTACCATAATCATTTTATGAAATAGGAATATTTTTCAGAGCCATCTGAATATTGAGTATGATTACCTGTACTTTTATTTTCACCTTCAGATTATGACTGTACCAAATGACCCTTACACTTTTCTCTCTTGTGGTGAAGATGGAACTGTTAGGTGGTTTGATACACGCATCAAAACTAGCTGCACAAAAGAAGATTGCAAAGATGTAAGAATCTAATTTTTGTACAAACAATGCAGAAATAAATTAAGATTATAATT
Source organism: Tarsius wallacei (assembly GCA_963574415.1). Lineage (NCBI taxonomy): Eukaryota > Metazoa > Chordata > Mammalia > Primates > Tarsiidae > Tarsius > Tarsius wallacei. The sequence goes on along the minus strand of CAUYQG010145086.1, from coordinate 55,671 downwards.
AAAACTGGACAGTAAATTAATTATCTGGATGATAAGATTATGGGTGAATTTCTAAAATTTTGTTTTGATGAAGTCTTCAATAAGCATATATTTTATAATCACACATTCTTAGAATTGAAATGTTAATATTGTCCAGGTATGGTGGCTCATGCCTGTAATCCCAGCACTTTGAGTAGCCAAGGCTGGAGGATCACTTGAGATCAGGAGTTTGAGGCCAGCCTGGGCAATACAGTGAGATCCCATCTATACAAAAACTAAAATTAAATAAGCCAGGTGTGATGACAAATACCTGTAATCCCATCTACTTGGGAGGCTGAGGTGAGAGGATCACTTGAGCCAGGAGTTCAAGGCTGCACTGAGCTATGATAGTGCCACTGCACTCTAGCTTAGATGACAAGCTGAAATCTTGTCTCTAAAAAATAAAAAATACTGTGAAATAAATTGTTAATATTGAAGTTAAGGAACTTATAATTTAATTGTACATTTAAAATATATTTATGAAAATTTGCATAATTGTTCAGTATATACTCCTTAGTATTATAAAAACCTGAAGAACTTGTTAGTATATCTCACTCATGAAGACAATTTTGACCTAAAAATTGCAGTGATAAAAGCTTGTGGTAGTTTAGTGTTTTTATTCCTGCTTTTTAAACAAAGAATTATATATATATATATATATATATATATAATTTTTTAAAAATAAATTTTAAAGGAATAATGAGATGCCATTCTATCAACATATTTACTCAAGTTTAACTCACTTCTCTAGAATTATATCTTTACTGTCATTTATTTTACTTTTTAATACGATTTTATATTAATAAAAAAGCCTGAGAAATCAATCTTTTGACCCCAGACAACTATTTCCAAATGTTTTTCTCTCTCATACATTATTTATAACACAGTAGCTTTTTCTTGGATGATTTTGAAGTGGTAAATGAAGTAAGAAAGTATTGCTCAGTATATTTGTACTGAAAGTTAACCAAAAAAGCCAAAATACAAAAAAGGAATTACTAAGCAGGTTAAATGCTTGCTAACTAAACCAGTTACCATAGTTAACATGCTTTAAGGGTAAGATTATTTAATATTGGGAGTGGCAAAAAAAATATGTACACATTTTGAGAGGTGTTCACTGTAATCAGAAATGTCTGTATGCTGATAGTAACCACTTTGAGCACCTCTTGTAATTGCAGAAGTCAAACATGACTTGTATTCTTATTGAGTATATTACACTTTAAATACAGTTTTTTCCTTTGTTAAAGTGTATATATATTTTTGAGATACCCTCTGTATATTTGAAGCAGAAGTAAAAGAATACAAAAAAGCAGAAATTGAAAAAAAAATTCAAACACAATTTTAGTCAGCTTTTATGTTATATATGTATATACACACATGTATATAGTATAGTAGGATTTAGTTGTGCTTTTCTAAACAAAAACTCCATGAAAATTTTTAAAAAGTGAATAGAGACAGTATAAAGAAAAACTGGTAACTAGAGGAATTCTCAACCACTAAAAACTTACAATTATGAAAGACATTTGGTAAATGAATTCTATATAACAGGAGTAATGTTCCAAGGTTAATAATTAGGTAAACCATAAATTTAAAAGAACTTAAAAACATGACTATATTGAGAAGAGTAAGGAGCTAGGGTTATTTGATAAAATAGTATGATAGCAACAGAGTACCTTAAGAATATATATTTGGCGTAATAGTTCTTATATTTTCCGATTCTTCTGTAGAGATAAGTAATGATGTTATAGTAAGACCTGTTTTTTGCAGGATTTGTATGTATTTGTATACTTTGGTTTTCAACTGGCAAGGAAGAATTTTAAAATCAGCCAACATTTTTGTTGTATTTTAATAGCAATGATTATAACTAAAATATTAGAAATACCATATAAAATGTCATTGATAGTTATAGACAAAGGTGATTATAACTTCATCTTTACTGTTAAGTGGGCCAATAGTAGGAGACATTCTAAGGCCATTAGTGACTTAGTGATACATTATATGGGCAATATATAAGCTTTTTACCTTTCTAAGGATGCTTATTATTCATGAGTATGGGAATGTTTAGCAGGCATTTCTTTTTAAAAACATTTTTGATAAGTTTATTCTCGATAACAAAAAATGTATTGATATGAATTGACTCTGAACAAAACAGGGGTTCAGGGAACTAACACCCCTCTCCAGCAGTTGAAAATCTGTGTATAACTTTTGACTCCCCCAAAACTAAACTAATAGACTGATGTTGACCAATAACATAAACAGCCGATTAGCACACATTTTGTATGTTATATGTATTAGATACTATATTCTTATAATAAAGTAAGCTACAGAAAAGAAAATACTATCAAGAAAGTCATAAGAGAAAATATATTTCCTATTCATTAAGTGGAAGTGGATTATCATACAGGTCTTCACATTTGTCAACTTTATGTTGAGTAGGGTGAGGAGGAAGAGGAGGGGCTGGTCTTAAAAAAGTAGACTCTCGAAGTTCAAACCCATGTTGTTCAGGGTCAACTATATAGTCATCTGTATCAGAACTAAATGTCCAACAAAACATTTTTTAATGATTCTGAGTAGAATCTGAGCTTGTAGCTTTGGTTAGCTATAAAAAAGCTTGGAAAAAAATGAAAGAAAGCGAGGGAGAAGGAGAGAAGGAAATTAAGAAAACCACTTTTAGTTGAAGAGAAGGTAAATTATTTCAGTTGTGGAAATTTTGTTAGAAAATTATGAGATTAAAGAAGATATTTTAATTAAGAGATTAAAGAAACTATTTTTCAAAAGATGAAATGATCATCAACAAAGTGACCAAACAATTGTCCACAGACCCTTCTATTAATCTCAAGATTCAAAACTAGAAAATTGCAAGTATTTTTCTTGCAATCACTGTTACTGCAGCCTCAAACTGCTGGGCTCAGGTGATCCTTCCGCCTCAGCCTCCCAAGTAGCTAGGACCACAGGTATGCATCACCACGTCCGGCTAATTTCTAGATTCTTTGCAGAGACAAAGTCTCTCCATGCCGCCCCTGCCAGTCTCAAACTCCTGGACTCAGGCAATCCTCTCATCTCAGTTTCCCAAAGTGCTGGAGTTACAGGCATGGAGCCACCATGTCTGGTCTCTAATACACATTGAAAATTTTTGTGTTCAATTTTCTGAAGCAGAATTCATGAATAGTGTCACAAATACTGTTGTTAAACTTGCTCAGTACATATAAATGCTATGACTCGCCACTTTATAGAACTGTTAAAATAAATAGAAGACAGTGAACTTAATGATACTGTGGTTTTTGACCACTGCTTTCTGGTGTGAGCTGCAGAAGAGTTTTACAAAGGCTTTTTAGCAGGCATTTCTAAGAAATAATTCAAATTGTATTATAACATCATATGAAATGTAGCTAGTTTTGCAAAAGGATTTTAATTATGGTAATATAAATAATGCCTTTCTCTTCATAGCTTCTCCTGATGTAGCATAATTAGTCAGTGTTTTAACCTTATATTTGGGAATAATTTTTTTTCCTCTTCAGAATGTGTTTTGTGTTACTTAAGTATTGATTTTTTAAAAATATCTACTTTAATTAAGTTTAGTATTTTCATATATATCTTCTTTTGATTGGTATATAGGGAAAAAGGGCAATATTGTAGTAGAAATAATCTTGAAGTTGTATTGCAAATTGTAAAGAAAATGAGTATTTTCCTTAGAGTAATAATTTTCTAAGAAGGAATATTGACTGAGTATACTTATTTTGGTTTCACATAGTAGAAATCTGAAGAAGAAATGAAATGAAAAACATATTGTTTTTCTCCTCATTGTCATGCTGACTGAATTGGAATTTCTGAAAAAGTTTATTTTCTTCTAATTACTAAAGGGAAAATGTTTTAAATAAAGAATCATCTCTACTATATGGCTGTATGTAACTGGTATTATGTTATCTTTTGTAGGATATTTTAATTAACTGTCGACGTGCTGCCACATCTGTAGCTATTTGTCCGCCAGTACCATATTATCTTGCTGTTGGTTGTTCTGATAGCTCAGTACGAATATATGATCGGCGAATGCTAGGCACAAGAGCTACAGGTAAAAAGAAACAATTAGACAAAATATAAGACTATCAGTTCAAAGAGTAAATTTTTATGACATTTTCAATTAAAAATTTTTTCAATTTGTTATAAAATTTTAGGAAATAGAATTTATTTAAGTAATGTGGATTATTATAAAAAAATAGTATTTCACCAAGTTTTTATAAGCCTATTGGGATGATACTTTTGCAGTTTAACTTACCACTTTAAAAAGTCGTAACACCTGATGTATTTGTTTCCCAGTAGTGCTATAACAAATAAGCACAAACTGTGTATCTTAAAACAACAGAAATTTATTCTCTTACATTTCTGGAGACTAGACTTCTGAAATCAAGATGTGTCAGGGTGGGTTTCTACTGAAGACTCTGTTTCATGCCTGTTTCCTAACTTCTGTTGGTTCCTGTCAATTCTTGGCATCTCTTGATTTATAGACTTATTGCTCCAATCTCTGCCTCCATCTTTACATGCCATTCTCTCCATATGTATCTGTGTCTACATTCACATTTTCCTCTTCTTAGGAAACAAGTCATATCAGATTAGGGCCCACCCTATTAGTCTGATAGAGGGTAGGCCCTTATCCCATATAACCTCATTATATTTAATTACATTTGTAAAGACCCTATTTCATAACAAGGTCACATTCTGAGGTTCTATGTAGACCTGAATTTTGGGGGGGACTCTGTCATTTTTCAATCAGGAGGATAATGGCTAATGTGGTAGAGAAAAATTAGAACAGTGATGTGCATATGTATTAAGGTATAGCATATATTTATGCCTGCTTAGCTTAGCTAAAGTACTGTTAATAATGCTGCAGAGTAAATTTGAACTTAATATAAACCAGTTATTTTTCCTCTCATTCACTGTGGGAGAAAACTGTTTCCAAAATAACCAATTGAAAGTTAACTTCTATTAGCATTTTCGCAGTAAATGAAGGCCAGGATTACTTATATACACATATCCATATAAACACAAATGTCAAATATGCATTCATATGTTCACATATTTTATATTGTTAAAAATAAAGCTGAACTTGGGCAGAAACCAACACTATCAATAAAAATGAACATAAATATTGAGTTGGAGATACCAGACGACTTTTTTTTAAAACTGTGATTGCGGAGTCCTGTCTATTTGGATATGTACATTTAGGGGAAACACTTGTAATACGAGTATAATATAAAATGACAGGCTTAATTATTGTTTCTCAACAGATGGAAAACAATTGATACTTTATTACGTGAGATTATATAGACTGTGGGACTCTTAGAATTTTGTATTTCTGAGCTCCCAGAGCACAAAATGCCAGTTTACATTGTATTATATTGAAGACTACCAGAATTAATTAAAACCAGAATAGTATTCTTAATTTGTTACTATATAAAAGGGAAATTTTGGCTGGGTGCATTGGCTCACACCTGTAATCCCAGCACTTTGGGAGGACAAAGCAGGAGGATCTCTTGAGGCCACACTTGGAGACCAGCATGGACAACATAGCAAGACTTCATCTCTACAAAAAATAAAATACAATAAATTAGGCATGGTGGTGTGTATGTATAGTCATAGCTACTCAGGAGCCTGAGGTGGGAGGATTACTTGAGCCTAGGAGATCAGGTTACAGTGAGTTGTGATCCTATCACTGCACTCTAGCCTGGGCAACAGAAATCCTGTTAAAAAAAAAAAAAGGAAATGTTGTGGCAGTCAGAAATTAAATTATATTGCCTTAATTTGAGGGGAATTTTTGGAAGATGATTTAGTGTGACTGTAATCATAAATCATTTGACTTGATTAAATAACTCTTATTTCAGCAAAATGTTTATATAATCCATAATTCCAGACAATTTTTTTCTTTGGTAAATATGTTTCTTTATAATGGAATTTTTTTTGTTTTGTTATAAAATCTATTGACTATATAACCTGTTTTAGAAATAGAATGTGATAGCTTGGGTTTATATTGCTACATTAAGTCACATATCTCATAATTCAGATTAGAAGTTTAGAAATTTTTTTTAAAGTGACTAATTTTAAATAACTTCTTGTTTCTTATTTAGGGAATTATGCAGGCCGAGGAACTACTGGAATGGTTGCCCGTTTTATCCCTTCTCATCTTAATAATAAGTCTTGCAGAGTGACATCCCTATGTTACAGTGAAGATGGTCAAGAGATTCTTGTTAGTTACTCTTCAGATTATATATATCTTTTTGATCCAAAAGATGATACAGCACGAGAACTTAAAACTCCATCTGCAGAAGAGAGAAGAGAAGAGGTAGATTTACTGAAAACCATGTTCTGTATCCGGTTATAAAACATTAATTTGTGATTCCAAGGGCCTAAAGGCAAAAAAAAAAAAGAAAGAAAGAAAATTAGTATTAATTTTCAAAACATTTACAGCTTAGGGAGCAAGAAACATGAGATGTACTTGAAAGAGTAGAGGCTAATACATAATTAAGGATAAGACTCTAGTAAAAAATGTTAGAACTATTTTTAAAAAGAAAATATTTGATAGCGAAGTGTTTAACTTTGTAGATGTACAGCAGTAGCAAGAAGGATGAACAGTTCTAACATTTGTAGAAAAGGCAATTAAAATAATAGAAAAATAGAAAATGTGATGATAAACTTTCAGGAGACTAAATGTTTATGTCCATGTACCAAATTTTACCTATTATCATTTACTAACTATTCATATGTTGACAGCAGTCCCCTCTACTCCCAATTGTGCCTCTTTTTTACAATTATGACTGAGTGACATATATTGCTATCCCTAGGTACGTTTCACAAAGTAATATGACTAAGTGGGAAAAGGTAAATTAAAGCAGTATATGTATTGAAAAGTAGGTGAATGAGTTGAATTATAGTCACTAAGGTGACTATACAATAATTAATAATTTTTAATTTATAAAAGAGCAATAATGTAGAAATAATGTATTTTGACAGTACACAGCCACAGAAATTGATGTTTATTTACTTTAAGCTGTTAAGCTTCTTTCCCTAACATGTTAGTCACTTTGACTTTTTAATTTTATAATGTCCTATGTTTATTTATTCTACACTTTGGCATATAAGTGCCTTTTGAAATTAACCATTAGTGTTTATTAATTATCTGTGGATTTTTGGTATTGGCTCAATGCCTATTAATGAATATATTATAAAGGTCACTAAAGAACAACAGTGATTTTGTCATTCCTGTGCACTGCAAAATTAAGTTCAGTCCTCATAATTGCAGGTTAAGAGGGCTTTAAAATTAGAAAGAAAAATAATAAAGATTGCTTTATAAATATATTTTAGATTGTTAACTGTGGCAGTATATTTAATTGAATTGGCAAATTGGTGAAGAAAGGTATGATGGCTAATGAAAACTATGAATTTATTCCGGTTGAAAATATGAAATCTGCTCTGTCATTTTGTTGTTGCTATGTAATTTCCCTTTGTGATACCTAGGTAAGTAAAGTTAGGTCTAACTGTGACTGTTACATAATGAAAGATCAACTAGCTTTGATACCATGGAATACTTAGCCAAAAGATATTTATATAATCAGAGTGAATGAGGCTGAGTCATTGAACAGTTGGTTTTCTTCTAGAAATGTTTTTGTTAGTCTTCTTTGTTGAATTAACTGAATTAAGATCCAAAAGATGATACAGTACGAGAACTTAAAACTTCATCTGAAGAAGAGAGAAGAGATATAGAAGATATAGAAGAAATTAATAAGCTGTCTCCTTAATTCCAACACTTTTTCTTTAGGTGTTTTATACTACAACCTTGACAATAGTGTTCAGACAAATTTAATTCACCAAATATATATTGGGTGCCTACTGTACATCAAGTACTAAAAAAATTAAGGATGACCAGACAAAGACATGGCTTCTCTCCCTCAAGGAGTTTACAATTAGTGGAAGTAGAGATAGAAGTAAATGTGTGAAACTTGAAATAGTAGAATTATATCCAATTATATAGTAGAATTATATATACATAAGTATTATGTATTAGCATTATATATGTGTGTTCTATGTAAGTTGAACAAAGTAAGGAAGACTTGATTTTTATTGAGAACGTTAGTAAAACTTGAGCAGAGTTTTAAAACATGAATAAACGTTTGTTATATGATTTTTTTTCTTATGTTTCCATAGTATTTTTGTATTTCTCAGCTTATGGGAGCCTCTTTTTATTTCCTCATGTCCTCTAATAATTTTGCTTTCATTTTACCCCCTTCTTTCTTTGGTGTATTCTTTTGTCTTGTTTAATATTTTTGTCCTTCTCATTTGCCTTTATTTTTCTATCTTTTTCTTTTTATCATCTTTCTTCTTTTTTTCTTTTCCAGCAACATTTTTTTTTAGAATTTACCACCTGTCCTACCCCATTATGGAACTTCGTTGTTAGTTATGTTCTTATCTCATTAATGTTCCTCTCTGATTTCCTCCTAGTTCCCATAGCTTGTCCCTAAAACTATAATACAGATCTGACTACTGTTTACTCTCCTGACTACAATATTACCCTGATCTGAGGTATCAGCATGTCTTGCCTAGATAATTATGGTAGCTTTCAAATCATTCTTCCTTTTTTCACTCCTTTATGTACACAGCATCCATAGTAATCCTTTGAAACACACGTTAAATCATGCCACTCTTATCAGCAATACCCCAGGTGGATCCCCATCTCAGCCAAAGTAAAACAGGTTCTTCTAGTGGTTTTCGAGACCGTTTATTATCTGGTCCTCATTTCTGCTCTCTATTGCTTTCTCCTTTACTCTGCTCTACTACTTGTGCTACTGCTCTAGCCACGTCTTCTTACTTAATGTCTCGACAGGCTAAGCATGCTTCCATTTTAGGACTTTTGCGTTTCTCTGCCTGAAATGCTCTTCCCAGATACTTGGATTTTTTCTTCCCTTATGCATTTCACATCTTTGCTTATATAACTTTCTCAGTGAGACGGTTGTTGCCTCACTACTCTCTCTAATATCGTTAACTCTTAACTCTATGCTACTACCTGTCCCTCTTTCTACTTTATTTTTCTCCATAGCAATCACTTTCTATGCATATTTTAGTTTACCTCATGTATTGTTTGCTCCACTAGACCGTACATTCTGTGTCAGTGGAGATTGTTTTCTGTTTTGTCCATTGTTCTTTTCTAATACCTAAAATAGTACCTGACACATCAAAGGTGTTCAAATAAATACTTGGCTGGCTGAAGGAATGCTGTATCCTTTTTAGTATTTCTGGCTAGGTTATTTCATATACTCAGAAAGTCAAACTTTAGATTGTTTTTAACTGGAAGACCTTGTTCCAGAAATAATTACTGAGCTTATAACACCAGTTCTTTGCCTATATAATATAAAAATGCCTCTCTCTTGTAACAGTGAGGCAGTGGAGCAGTGTCCTATTATATTGTTCTAAGTGTAGTTCATATAAAGGGTGAAGCCCTCTGCTTCTGGGAATGAGTATTTGTTTAAAATTTTGGACAGCTGCCACACTAGGCTTCCCTTTTTCGGGCTGTTCCCTGTCACATACTTATGTCTTTCTGTGTGGATTTTGCTATTCTCACTTGCTCTTAGTTATATGACTACTTACATAAGATGGAATTTGTAGGAGAGTTTTTCTGTCTTTGCTGAGGATGTACAGGTTTTTTGTTTTTTTTTTTTTTCATTCTCAATGTTACTTAATGTGGTTTTTAGGAGAAATGAAAAAAATTTGCAATTAAGTTATCATCAGTTTTTTTTTGTTTTTTGTTTTTATTGTAGAGATGAGGTCTCACCAAGTTGCCCAGGTGGGTCTTGAACCCGTGGGCTCAGGCAATTCACTCACCTCAGCCTCCCAAGGCACGGGATTACAGGCTGAGCCACCGAGCCCGGCTTTTTTTTTTTTTTAATCAAGACCTGCTTAGTTGTTAGGGAAAAAAATTTATATTATTTTTAAAGTAGTGAACCACAGAATGTGAGAAAATATTTGTAGATCATATGTCTGATTAGAGTGTAGTAGCCAGAGTATATAAAAATAATTCAACAATAAAAAGACAAATATCCATATTTAAAAATAGGTAAAGGAGTTGAATAGACTTTCTCCAGAGAAGATATACAAATGGCTAATAAGTACAAAAGGAGATATTCAGCATTACCAATCCTCAGGGAAATACAGGTCAACCCACAGTGAGATACCACTTCATACCCACTATCATGGCTAAAATTTAAAAAAGACAATAGCAAGTGTTAGCAAGGATGGGGAGAAATTGGAACCCTCATACATTGTTTGTGGGAATGTAAAATGATGCAGCTGCTTTGGGAAACATATTGGTAGTTCCTCAAAAATTAAACAGTTATCATATGACCCACAATTCCACTCCTAGATATACAAGCATACCTCGGAGATATTACAGGATTGGTTTCAGACCTCTGCAGTAATATGAACATTATAATAAAACAAGTCACATAAATTTATTGGTTTCCCAGTGCATATAAAAGTTATATTTACACTGTACTATAGTCTATTAAAGGTATGATAACATTGTGTCTAAAAAAACACAATGTATATACCTTAATTTAAAAATATTTTATTGCTAAAAATTGCTAATGATCATCTGAGCCTTCAGCCAGTTGTAATCTTTTTGCTGGTTGGAGGGCCTTGCCTCGACGTTGATGGCTGCTGACTGGTCAGGGTGGTGGTTGATGAAGGATAGGGTGGCTTTGACAGTTTCTTAAAATAAGACAACAATGAAGTTTACTGCATTGATTGACTCTTCCTTTCACAATAGATTTATTTGTAGTATGCAATGTGTTTGATAGCATTTTACCCACAGGAGAAGTACTTTCCAAATTAGAATCAATTCTCTCAAACCTTGGTGCTACTTTATCAACTCAGTTTGTGTAATATTCTGTGTATCTCCTTTGTTGTTATTTCAATAATGTTCTTAACATCTTAACCAGGAGTACATTTCATCTCAAGAAATTGCTTCCTTTGCTCATTCATAAGAAGCAACTCATCAGTTCAAATTATATCATGAGATTGCAACAGTTCAGTCACATCTTCAGTCTCCACTTCTAATTCTAGTTCTTTGCTGTTTCCACTGCATCTGCAGTGACTTCCTCCACTGAAGTCTTGAACCCCCTCAAAGTCATCCATGAGGATTTGAGTCAACTTCTTCCAATGTTGATATTCTGACCTCCTCCCGTGAATCTCAATTATCCTTAGTGGCATTTAGAAGGGCGACTAGAAGGTTTTTGATGGACTTTGTCTAATCCATCAGAGGATATAGCCCTACAAAATGTATTTCTTAAATAATTAGACTTAAAAGCCAAAATTACTCTTTGATCTATGTGCTGCAGATGGATGTTGTGTTAGTAGGTATGAAAACATTCAGCTCCTTGTACGTCTCCATGAGTTCTTGGATGACCCAGGTGCATTGTCAATGAGTGGTAATATTTTTAAAATAATCTTTTTTTCTGAGCAGTAAGTCTCAGCAGTAGGCTCAAAATATTTAGTAAACTGTGCTGTAAAGAAATGTGCTGTCACCTAGGCTTTGTTCCATGTATAGAGCACAGGCAGAGTATATTTAGTGCAGTTCTTAAAGGCCATAGGATTTTTAGAATTGTAAGTGAACATTGACTTCAGTTTAAAGTCTCCAGCTAGCCCTAATAAGAGAGTGAGCCTGTCCTTAAAAGCTTTGAAGTCAGGCATTGACTTCTCCTCTCTGTGAACATCCCAGATGGTATTCCAGATGGCATCTTCTTCCAGTGTAAGGCTGTTTCATCTATATCGAAAATCTACTGTTCAGTGTAGCTACCTTTAACACTTATCTTAGCTAGTTCTTCTGGATAACTTGCTGTAGCTTCTACATCAGTACTTGCTGCTTCACCTTGCTTTTTAAAAAAATTTTATTTTAAAGATGTGGGATACAATTCAGGATTAGGTATACAAGTGGTTATCATACAGGTAAAGTTTGGGCCTTCCTTTGGTCCCCACTTTGTTGGTTTGAGATTAGGTACCCTTATTAATGTTGTGTCCCCCCCACCACCACTCCTACCCTAGTAATATCCCGCTGCTGCCAATCCTTTTCTTCAAGTATTATTCACCTTGCATTTTTATGTTTGGAGACAGCTTCTTTCTTTAAATCTTATCAGCCAATTTCTGGTAGCTTCAAACTTTTCTTCTGCAGCTTCTTCACCTTTCTCAGCTTTAATAGAATTGGGGGGACTTAGGGCCTGGCTCTGGATTAGGCTTTGGCTTAAGGGAATGTTGTGGCTGGTTTGATCTTCTATCCAGACCGCTCAGACTTCCTCCATATCAACAACAGGATTATTTTGCTTTCTTAATCATTGTGTGTTCACTGGAGTAGCACTTTTCATTTCCTTCAAGAACTTTTCCTTTGCATTCACAACTTGGCTAACTTTTTGTTATAATAGGCTTAGCTTTGGGCCTGTCTTGGCTTTTGACTTATCTTCTTCATTAAGCTTCATCATGTCTAGCTTTTGACTTGAAGTGAAAGACATGTGACTCTTACTTGACCACTTGGAGGCCATTGTAGGGTTATTAATTGGCCTAATTTAAATGTTGTTGTGTCTCAGGGAGTAGGGAAGCCTGAGGAGAAGGAGAGAGATTGGGAAATGACCAGTTGGTGAAGCAGTCAGAACACACAAAACATTTGTCCATTACGTTGGACATCTTGTATGGATGCAGTTCATGGAGCCCCAAAACAATTAAGATAGTAACATTAAAAATCATTGATCACACTGAACTGAATAGCACATGCTCTCACTGAGTAGCACATGTTCTCTGTGTAGCACATGAACTGAGCAGCACATGTTCTCACTCATAAACGGACCCTGAACATACTATAAGAAAGGGATTGGCAGTAGTGGGACTCTGCCAGGGGAAGGAGGGGGCATACTTCATCAATAAGGGTACCTGATCTCAAACCAGGCAAAGTAGGGACCAAAGTCAGGCCCAAACTTTACCTGTACAATGACCATTTGTATACCCAATCCTGAATTGTACCCCACAGCTTTAAAATAATAAGTAAATTAATAAATAATAAAATTTTAAAAAATTATTATCACAAACCACTGTAGCAGATATAATAATAATAGTGTTTGACTTATTGAGAGAATTGTCAAAATGAGTCATGAAGTGAGCACATGCTGTTGGAAAAATAGCACCAGTGGACCCACTTGACACAGCGTTGCCCCAAACCTTCAATTTGTAAAAAAACAGTGTCTGTGAAGTGCAGTAAAGTGAAGTGCAATACAATGAGGTATGCCTGTATACTCAAGAGAATTGAAACACAGTCCTACAAAAACTTATACATATGCCCAATAGCAGCATTATTCATAATAGCCAATAAGTGGAAACAACTCAGTGTCATCAACTGATGATCGGATAAACAAAATGTTGTATATCTATAAAATGGAATGTAATTCAGCCATAAAAAAGAATGAAGTGCTGATACATGCTACACTATCAATAAATCTGAAAACATTAGGCTAAATGAAACCAGACATAAAAAGCCATATATTGTATGATTCCATTTATATGAATTGCTTAGAATATGCATATTCATAGACATAGAAAGTAGATTTTAGATATAGAAAGTAGATTAGTGGTTGGCAGGAGCTGAATGGGGGATGAATGGGGAGTGACCGCTGATGGGTATGTGGTTTCCTTCTGGCATGATAAAAACACTCTGGAATTATATAGTAATGATGGTTGCACAGTTTTTGAATGTACACCTCTGAATTGTATGCTTTAAAATTGTGAATGTTATGATAAGTGAATTATATTTTAGTAAAAATGGTAAAACATGTCAAATAAGCTCTGAAAGCTGCCGTTGACTTGACAGTTGATTATTAATCATACTATAGACCCTTTCTATAATGGATTGGTGAATTTGGCAACTGATCATTCACTGGTGACTTTAGTGAGAATGAAATAAGTGGAAAGATGGGAAACCAATGGAAAGATTGACTACAGTGGATTAAAAGAAGAGTGATAGATTGAGTGAATATAGATTTTTCTCAAGAAACTTGAGAGTAAAGTATAGCAAAAAAAGGGATTGTATCTGGAAACTGATGTTTTATAAAATTAAGATTTTGTTTTGTTTACTTAAAAAAAAACAGGCTGGGCATGGTGGCTCACGCCTGTAATCCCAGCATTTTGGGAGGCAGTGGTGAGAGGATTGCTTGATCCCAGGGGTTCAAGACCAGCCTGGGCAACTTGGTGAGACCTTGTCTCTACAATAAAGCAAAAAATTAGCTGGACATGGAGGTATACACCTGTGGTTCCAGCTACTTGGAAGGCTGAAGTGGATGGATCGCCTGAGCCCAGCGGATTGAGGCTATGGTGGCCGTGAGCGTACCCCTGTACTCCAGCGTGAGCAACATGAGTGAGACTCTTACTCAAAAAAAAAAAAATGATAAGAACCTTTACCATGTGAGAAAGAACACAAAGAGAGACTATGGATGTAGATGTAGAAAAGAGAATAATTTTGAAGCAAGTTGTTTGATGAAATAAAATAAAAAACACAGATGGAGAGATTAAGCTTAAACAGAATAATTGATACATCCTTTGAGAAAGATTGGAAAGAGTCAGAAAGTTGTAGATATAGATAGCTGTATAATTCAGCTGAGGAAATTGATATCATTTATACAGGACTTACTTTGTTTTCTCTGAAGTAGGAGGAAAAGTTACTAGCCAAGAATGAAGGCAGCAACATGGAATAGACAGCTTCAAGCAAGTGATAAAGGGTTGGAATAGATGCTGGGAGGAACTGAAGAGTAAATTATCAATATTAAGTAAAAATAATAACTCCCATTATTAGTTAGGTATGTAATTAATTTGCCTAGACTATATTTATCATCACAATAGGAAACTAAGGCTCAAGATGGTTAAATATCTTCTGTTGCAGCTGGAAAGTGATACAAGTGGGATTAGTAAGCACATATACATGATATTTCAAAGTTGCATTTAGACTTTTTAGGTTGAAGATACTAAATATAGGCTGTCAACATCAGTGGATGTTTATCATTGTAATGAGTGCTGCAAAAGACTGATTTAGCTTTTGTCAGTGTCTTTCATAGTTGATTACATACTCAATAACGAAAGTAGGGAGATGAAAATAATCTATTAGACTTAAAGTATGCTTTAAGAGTTGGGAGCAAGTGAGTTTTAGACTTACATAGAATCAATCTATCATTATTTTTTTAGTTACGACAGCCTCCAGTTAAGCGTTTGAGACTTCGTGGTGATTGGTCAGATACTGGACCCAGAGCAAGGCCTGAGAGTGAACGAGAACGAGATGGTAACTATACTTTGGTCAGCTTTATTTGGCATACAGTATTTAAAAATTAGGCCAGGTACAGTGGATCACACCTATAATCCCTGCACTTTGGGTGGCTAAGACAGGAGAATTGGATGAGTCCTGGAGTTAGAGACTAGCCTAGGCAACATAGCAAGATGCTGTCTCTACAAAAAAAATTTTAAAATGAGCCATTCCCAGCTATGCAGGTGGCTGAGGCAGAAGAATCACCTGAGCTCATAGGGTTGAGGCTGTGGTGAACTGTGATTGTGTACTGCACTCCAGCCTGGGCAACAGAGTGAGACTCTAACTCAAAATAATAATAAATATTTTATCTTGTTTTCAGTTTTTTCACTATTACAAATGATGCTGTAATGAACATCCTTTTATATATAGGTATACTTGTGCAAATATGTCTTAGGATAAATTTCTAGAAGTGGCATTTTGAGAGTTATCAAATTACTCTCCAAAAAATGCACTAAATTAAAAAGTTGATTACTGAGGGCTGGGTGGTGGGAGAAAAGGGTAGATGTGAGTGAAAAAATACAAGCTTGCAATTATAAAATGAATATACTTTGGAACTTATTTTTGCAGGTTTATAGTCTACTAATTTACATTCACACTGAAAGTATAAGAATGCCCATTTCCCCATAGAACATTAGGTATTATCAGACTTCTTAATTTTTGCCTTTTTATTAGATAAAAGCAGGTGAAAACTCTTAATTTCTAACTGAGACTTTTATAGAACATAAAAATTTTTTTCTTTCTATTAAGTGCATTTGACAAGGATAAGAAACTACTGTGAGAGCTTTAAGATGGCATACCTTAAAATAGAATTAATCTTGGTGTATTTTATTATATGAGTCTATAGCCAAAACTTGTTCTAATGACTTCTGAAGCCTCTTTTGTTTTCAAAAGCATATTCCTCAGTATATGAGTGTAATACTTGGTAGAATTTTATAGTATATGTTTAATTATAAAGCTATATTACATAAAGACAGTAAAATGGAAAATAAATTCTGATTTCGTGGAAAATGTAAGAATAAATGATTTTCATTTTAAAGTATATGATTGTGGAATAGAGTTGCAGATTTTTCATTTGGCATTATACTTTCAATATGAAAATGCCCTTAAGAAAAAACTCAGTTATTTGAAGGAGGAGAAGGAATGAGGGAAGCTGCAAAATACTTTCTGGTTCCAGTTAATTTCGAGTATCTGGAATTTGCTGACCGTAAATGATGATGAAAATAAATTCAGTTTAAGGAAAATTCATGCAAAAACATAAGGCCATTTTGTGTCTATACTTGAAGATAATGCTTTAGTGAGAGTGGAGATCTTTCATTTAATTTATTCAACTTAGCATTCATGAACCTTTCCTGGTGGGGCACTCTTGGAACTAAAGATATAGATTGATGTAGGAGTGGGAGGTTTAGAAGTATTTAAGAATAGGCAAAGAAGAAGGAAGGAGATTTGAACCCTGTTATCAAGGAACTTAACCATACAGATGGAGAGTCACTCATAAAAATAATTACTATAAAGTATGATGATCACTCTAATAGATTTATATGCATCTATCTAATTTATTTATAAAATATAGACTTTTGCATTAATGAAAGATCTTGACTTATTACCAAACTCACTGATGAGACCTGTATTATAATAGGAGAGCAAAGTCCCAATGTGTCATTGATGCAGAGAATGTCTGATATGTTATCAAGATGGTTTGAAGAAGCAAGTGAAGTTGCACAAAGCAATAGAGGACGAGGAAGATCTCGAGCCAGAGGTAATTTTTCATATTAATTAAAGTTGTCAGAAATCTGATAAAAACTATTTGTTGAAACCAGTTTGTGTGTGTGTGTGTGTGTGTGTGTGTGTGTTCAGTAACTTTAGGGGGCTATGAATAGTTTTCAGTTACATGGAAGCATTGTATAACAGTGAAGAAGTCTGTGGTTTAAGTGTACCCACTACCTCCACCTGTATGCATCATACTGAATAAGTGATTTTTCATCCCTCCGCCCCTTCCTACCTTCCCCCTTTTGGGACTCTGATGTCCATTATAGCATTCTAATAAGTAAACCTTTACAGATCCTTAGTTTATCTCCCACTTATAAGTTAGAACATGTTGTGTTTAGTTTTCTGTTCCTGCCTTAGTTCACTTAGGATGATGTTCTCCAATTCCATCTGTGGTTGCTGCAAAAGACATTATTTCATTCTTTTTTATGGCTGAATAATGTTCCATGAGGTATTTTGTATATAATAGTATTAGATGTGATATTTCATATATGTGTGTGTGTGTGTGTGTGTGTGTGTGTGTATGCGTGTGTGTGTGTGTATGTGTGTGTGTGTGTGTGTGTGTGTGTGTGTGTATGCGCCACATTTTCATTATCCACTGATGATCCATTGATGGGCATTTATGTTGATTCCACATCTTTGCAGTTGTGAATTGTGCTACGATCAACAAGTAAGTACAGGTGTCTTTTTGTATAAAAAACTGATCCTTTGGGTAGGTACATAGTAATGGGATTGCTGAATCAAATGGAAGATCTACTTGTAGTTATTTGAGAAATGTCCACAGAGAGTGTATAAGCATTCCCCTTTTACCGCATCTACACCAACAGCTATTATTTTCTGATTTTTTTAATAATGACCATTCTGACTGGTCTAAGGTGGTTTCTAATTGTGGTTTTAATTTGCATTTTCCTGATGATTTAGTGATGTTGAACATTTTTTCATATGTTTGTTAGTCATTTATATATCTTTTGAGAGATGTCTGTTCATATTATATGCCCAGTTTTTAATGGGATAGTTTGTTTTTTTTTCTTGCTGGTTTATTTGAGTTTTTTTGTAGATTCAACATACTAGTTCTTTGTTAGATGTGTGGTTTGTGAATATCTTTTCCCATTCTGTAGCTTGTCTGTTTGTTCTGTTATTTCTTTTGCTGTGCAGAGGCTTTTTAGTTTAATTAAAACCCACTTATATTTTTATTTTTGTTACATTTACTTTTGGGGTTTTAACGATAAATTCTTTGCCTAGGTCAGGTGTCCAGAAGAGTTTTTTTCTAGGTTTTCTTCTAGAAATTTTATAGTTTCAGGTCTGACACTTAAGTCTTTAATCCATCTTGAGTTAATTTTTGTATAAGATGAGAGATAGGGATCAAGTTTCATTTTTCTGAATGTAGCTATACAATTTTCCCAGCACCATTTGTTCAATAGGGTGTCCTTTTGTCAGTATATGTCCATTCTTCAGTTTTTGTCTGCTTTGTCGAAGATCAGCTGGTTGTAGGTAGTCTGTTCCAATGGTCCACATGTCTGCTCTTGTACCAGTATGAATACCATTCTGTTTTGGTTACTATAGAATTGTAGTGTAATTTGAAGTTCGGTATTGTGGTGCTTCCAGCTTCCTTCTTTTTGCTTAGGATTGCTTTGACTATTCTGACTTTTTTTAGTTACATATGAATGTTAGGATTGTTTTTTCTAATTCTGTGAAAAATAACATTGGTAGTTTGATAGGGATTTTGTTGAATCTGTTAATTATTTTGGGTAATATAGTCATACTAGCAATGTTGTTTCTTCCAATCCATGAGCATGGGATGTTTCTCCATTTGCTTATGTCCTGTACAGTTTCATTCATCAGTGTTTTGTAGTTCTTGTAGAGATCATTCACCTCCTTGGTTAAATGTATTTTAGCTTTCTGGCTGCTATTATAAATGGAATTGAGTTCTTGATTTGATTCTCAGCTTCATGGCTATTGGTGTATAGCAGTGCCACTGATTTTTGTGTGTTGATTTTATATCCTGAAACTTGACCAAATTCATCGGCCAAGTTCAGGAATCTTTTGGAAGAAGTCTTTAGGATTCTCTAGGCATAAGATCATATTGTCAGCATATAAAACTAGTTTGACTTTTTTCTTTTCCAATTTGGATACCTTTTATTTCTTTCTCTTGCCTGATTGCTCTGGCTAGGACTTACAGTAGTATGTTGAATAGGAGTGACAAAAATGGGCATCCTTGCCTCGTTCCAGTTCTGAGAAGGAATGTATTCAACTCTTCTCCATTCAGGATGATTTGGCTGTGGTTCTGTTACATATGGCTTTTATAATTTTGAGAACTGTTCCTTCTGTGTCTGTTTTGCTGAGGGTTTTTATCATGAAGGAATGCTGGATTTTATCAAGTGCTTTTTCTGCATCTGTTGAAATTATCATAGGATTTTTGCTTTTAATTCTGTTTATGTGGTAGATCACATTTATTGACTCGCATATGTTGAACCATCCTTGCATCTCTGGGATAAAACCTACTTTATCATACTTTTTAATGTGATGTTGAATTCAGTCTGCTAATATTTTATTGAAGATGTTTGTGTCTATATTCATCAGGAATTGGTCTGTAGTTTTCTTGTTGAGTCTTTTCCTGATTTTGGTATCAGGATGATACTAACTTTGTAAAATGTGTTAAGGATAATTCCCTCCTCTTCAGTCTTATGGAATAGCTTCAATAAAACTGGTACCAGTTCTTCTTTGAAAGTCTGGTAGAATTTGGCAGTAAGTCTTTTCAGGTCCTAGACTTTTTTTTTGTTTGGAGACTTTAAATTACTATCTCAATATCACTGCTCATTATTGGTCTGTTCAGGGTTTCTATTTCTTCCTGATTCAAGGTTGGAGAGGTTGTATATTTTTAAGAATTCATCCATCTCCTCTAGATTGTCTAGCTTGTTTGCATAGAAGTGTTCATAATAATTATTATAATCTTGAATGCTCTTTTGTATTTCCATGGTATCAGTTGTAATTTCTCCATTTTCATTTCTAATTGCGCTCATTTGAATCTTCTCTCTTCATTTCCTAATCTCACTAGTGATGTATCAATTTTGTTTATGTTTTCAAAGAACCATCTTTTTGTTTCATTGATCCTTTGTGTTTTTTTGTTGTTGTTTCAATTTCATTTGGTTCTGCTCTGATCTTCATTATTTCTTTTCTTCTTTGGATTTGGTTTGTTCGTTTTTCTAGTTCCTTGGCTGACTGTTATCCTGTTTGAGGAGATTGAAGATAGGGCCCCAATCCCTTCTGGCTTGTAGAGTTTACTCTTTTTTTTGTTAAGTGTTTCTTTGGAAAATTTCTCATTCATGTCCTGAATAGTTTTTTTTTTTCCTTTTAATTTCTTTTTGTTGGTTTTCAGGTTTTGCCTGAATCACACTGAGCAATTTTATAATCAGCCTTTTCAGTTCTATTTCTGGAATTTTGAAGAATTCATTTTGGGTGGGGTTCATTGCTGAGGAGTTAGTGTGTCCTTTGGGGGCTGTTGAAGAACTCTGTTTTTCATGTTGTCTGAGTTATTTTTCTGATTCCTTTTCATTTGGGTATACTATTTCTTCTTACTTGAGGATGGCAATGGGCTGATGTAGACACTATAAGGTTCCCTTGGTTATACATAACCTTGGTGTGGTGAGTTTCTTGATTGCTAACTGGGATAATACTGTGCTGGGTACCTGCACAGGTTCAAGGAGTCCTGAGTGACTGGGGTGGCTTGGATAGGTGTTAATTGGGGTCTGGGATTAGACCTTCCCAAAAGCTGAGGTATTATATTAGATGTAATGAACTTTGCCTGTTGACCTCCAGCATGGAGGAAGTGCTTGCAGCAGAGAACCAAATGCAATGGTGGCTGTGGTCTTTCTGTTTGGGCTGTATTGCTTCAAGAAAATACCCAGCTGACTCAGGTAATGGACAGGCCTGTGGGGACTACCCAAGTTCCCTCTTTTCACCCTTTGAGGGGGGTGGGAGAAAAAACTCTCAAGCTCCCACCTGTGTGCTCTATTGGCTACTCCAGTGGTGATTAAGAACGGAATCTCCAACTTGGAGTAGAGGCTAAACAAGGGTTTACATAGGGAGTGAAAAGTTGCTAGGTCAATGAGTCCCACCCAGCCTCACCTGTCTAGCCTCAGACAGTCCATATTGAGAATGTTAAAGTGGGTCCAACCTCAGGTCTTCTCCTGGGAGTTTGCCCCAGCCAGAAACTGTCTGCCTTGGTGAAGTTTTCCCTTGGGGCAAATGAAAGCATCAGGTCTTGGCCTTCCCTCCCAGACCAGCTAGAAAGCAGGGGCCAGCAAGGGTTGAGTTCCTAGGTATGGCAGCTGGAGTCACTGGGTTTTTGTTTGTTTATTTTTGTTGTTGTTTTGCTGGACCACTACATGTAGGTTTTGGCAGAGCACAACTGTGGGTAAGGCAGTTTCCCATGAGGGACTGGAACACTGTGAGGCTGAGGGGGCCATTAAAGTCTTTAGCAGGAGCATAGAACTTCTGAATTCCCATCATTTACCTTCCCTGCTACCTCTGGAGGCAGCTCATAATTTGTGAGGTGATTCAAGAAAGTCTGTCTGGTCCCAGCCAAGGCTGATTGATTTTTCTCTTCTTTACGATCTATGGATCCTGTTGCTTGTCTGATGAGTTGCAGGGTATGCAGTTCACCTTATTCCTCTTTGAGTACTGAAGAACTCTGTCTATTTTGGTTAACTTTGTGGGAGAAATACACTCTAGCTTCTTCTTATCAACTGTCTTAATCCTATTCCCCTGACAGTTTTATTTATACCATCTAAATTATGCCATGTTTTGTATCTATAGTAATCACAAAGTTCTTATTGTACTGCGTGAAACAGTAGAGTACAGAAGGTATTAGATGTAATTTTTTTCTTCTGGTGCCACTAGACCTAATCCTTATCTTTTGCTTTACTCAAAGAAAAGTAAGAGTCTGAGATTTTCCATTTTAAGTCCTTTTAAAATGCACTTTGAGAATGGAAATACATAAAACACTGTGAGTAAACAAGTTTTATGTAATTTGAAAGATTGATTGCTTTAACAAGAATATGTTATAGATAAATTTTTGCCCCTGTTGATTAGCCTATTTTGTCAAATAGACCAAATACCACTGGGTATTGTTGTTATCCTGAAATTATTTATTAGTGTGTGCAAGTGTAGATGTGTTTCCTGAACAACTCTTTTTTTTAATTATTATTTTTAATTTTAAAGATGCGGGGTACAATTCAGGGTTAGGTATACAAATGTTCATCATGTCTGTACCCTTGTTGATAAGGTGTGCCCCATCTCCATCCGCCCTCCCCACAGATTCCCTGTACTGCCAATTCCACCCCTGCGTGAGCATATCTCTTTAGAGTAGCAGGTTTGTAAATATTTAAAATTTGAATTTGCATTAACATGTATTTTGAAGGTGGCATGAGCCAGTCAGATGTTTCAACTGTTCCTGCGGTCCCACCAAGTCCTGATTTGGAAGTGGGTGAAACTGCAATGGAAGTCGATACTCCATCTGAACAATTTCTTCAACCTTCTACGTCCTCTACAGTGTCAGCTCAGGCTCATTCAACATCATCTTCCATAGAAAGCCCTCATTCTACTTCTTTGCTGTCTTCTCCAGACAGTGAACACAGGCAATCTGCGGAGGCGTCTGGACATCATACACATCATCAGTCTGGTGAGGATATTAATCTTTAAGTAGGCTGTGGTGCGTTTGATGATTCCTGACAGTAAAAACTTCTTTACAGACTATTTTGAAAGATGCTAAATCACGTAACTTCTTGCTGGAATAAGTGATCAAAATGACATGCATTATGTGAACACATAACTTAAACACAAAATTTAAGTCTGCCTAACTTGCATGAATCTTAACAAATAGGAATCTTCAATTTACATAAAACAGTTCTTTAAAAAATATGAGTACCAGCAAATAGTATTTTGACATAGAATGCACTTGGTATAAAGATTATTTTTACAGATCATTATATACCCAAATATTTTTCTAGATTTATTTGGTTGTATGTCTATATTAAACTGACAGTGAAAATACAGCTCCATTATTAGCTCCATTTTGTTTATATTTTTAATTATTTTTCCTTAAATCATACAATACTTTTAATAAATTCTGTGTGGTGAATTTAATTTGGTGTCTTGTCATAGCATGTACAATTTACCAAAAGAATTATTTCTCCATTATTTACATGGAAAATAATTATTTTACTAAATTCTTATTTTCTTGGTACTTGATGCTAATGAAAAAAACCACTCCTAAATTCTGTTAAAATACTATTTTCCTTTTATTACTATAAGTCCTTATGTTCAACTTTTCCTTCCAACTGTGGAATGTACTAGTATTTACAACAGTGATTTTCAGCAGATATATCTACAGTTTACTTGTCATGTTTAACTGTATACAGGTAATTATAATAACTGATAAGATATTTATTCATATTTTTCTTCAGATTCTTCTCAGAAAGCATTTTACTTGATATAGTACCAAAAATATTAGCAACTAGAAATATTGCTGGCAGGCCTAAGCCAAAACTTACAAAAAATTTCTAACAGTTTAGCTGCCAAGCTGTCATTTTATTTTTGCTTCTCTAGAGACTGATGCCAGATCACCAAATATGGAGTGTTTTAATTTAAGCACTCTTTTATGAGTATATCCCATTTTTGGTAATTCATTTTCAGTTTCTATGGTAATGAAAGCCAGAGTCACTTATATAACTGTTAACACTGTATACATTTTATCCATAATAATATACTAAAGCTGAGTTACAAAACCAGGGTTTTCACACTGTAGTCAACATTGCATTTTAATTTATGGGAGAATAAAATATTCTGGAAGATTTGGGAAGTAGTGGCAGAAGTAGTTAAAAGTTTGTTTTTCAAAGCAGGTAAAATTGGGAAAAGCAGCCGGGCTTGGTGGCTCAGCCTGTAATCCCGTGCCTTGAGAGGTTGAGGTGAGTGGATTGCCTGAGCTGGCGGGTTCGAGACCCGCCTGGGCAACTTGGCGAGACCTCATCTCTACAATAAATCAAAAAATTAGCCGGGCGTGGTAGCGCGCACCTGTAGTTCCAGCTACTTGGAAGGATCACCGGAGCCCAGCAAGTCGAGGCTGCGGTGGCCGGGAGCGGCCACTGCACTCCAGTCTGGGCGGCAGAGTGAGACTCCAACTCAAAAAAAAAAAAAAAAAAAAATTGGGAAAAGCAAGAATTTTTAAGGTGATAGCATTTTGGAAATATTTGTAAATATTTTGATGAATTATAAGTTAAGTTATCAAGAAAATTTAACAAGAAGATTCTGTAACTTATGTTCAAATTCCACTGAATCTTAACTGATTCCAGTTGTTTCTTAAACCATTTCTTGTGAGTAAAGTGTTTGAAGTTTTATTTTTCAATTAATGCACTTTAATACTATATTTCAAATTGCCAAATTTCTTTCAATATTAAATGTTTATAAATATTAAATTCTAAAGTCACTTGAATCATTGAAATAGAAAAAAATGTTTATGTTGATTATTATTAAAACATTACTTAGCACTTTTACCCATGAATTTTTCAAAGACAGTAAGGAAATATTTCTAACTGGGAGATGTTACTAAGATAGGATTGCTACTGAGGAAAATGATTTGGTGTTAGATGAGGTCCCCTCCCACTGTGGGAACTTCTCTGTCCTTTCAATAAATCCTGCTTACACACCTGAAAGCTTTGTAACATTTAAAGGTTATGTCTGTAATTGTCCTAACAATAGCTCTTTTATTGCAGAATTCAACATTTCAACAGTAAGGATTTAATGTGTGTTTGTGTTGTTTTATTTCTGTTTTTTTCCCCATCTCTTTTGCACTTACCATAACCTTTCTAAGTCTATATGAATTTGTATATACTGGGAATCATCCATTGGATGAATGTAGTAGACAAGAGTGTCAATTTAGAGCCATGATTTCTGTTACTGCCTTTCACAGAGATAGATAAAAATGAAAAAGTATGCTTCTTGCTGTGGCTACTTTTTAATGTAAATGTTTGTGCCTTTTCTTCATATCCCTATTTCCTCTGTTGTTTTTACTGGTATTAAGACAATGGGAATGTGAAAACTTGCCAGGTAAAACTCCATCTCTGATGGAATTGAACTGTCTGCCTTCTCTTACTCTACAACTGAATCACTGAATGATAGTGTAGAAAGTTCTGACCACAGATTCCAATGGGTGCTCAACACTGCATAAGAACAGTCTCTCTCAACACTGTTGGTCGCCAGCTGTACAAAATGTCTATTTACACCTTCATGTCTCTCCAACTTTTAACACTCCCCTTCACCCTTGCCCCACCCCCCAACTTTTAACCTCATTTTCACAGTAAAAAGAAGAGCACTCATTTTCCTAATATTAAATCTCCCAACTTTCCAACATCTGTCCTCACACTGTGTATCACATAGAAGCAGAAACTCATCTTAGAAGAAATGTGTCTGCTCGCATCAAAAGCTAGCCAGTGTAGTTCCCATTCCTTTCCAGCTTCTTAAGGACTCCTTCTCCTGCATCATCATTGCATTTTCTGCTGAATTGTTCCTTTTGACCTCAATGTGCTCTTATTATCTCTTTTCTAAGATACTGTTTCTGTTAGTGTCTTACTGGACTTGGATTCATTTGCATTTAACATAGTCTGTCACTCCTTTCTTGAAGCATTTTCCTTTCTTGGCCTGAATGATATCATTTTTGCCTGTTTACTCTTATTATCAATTCTGGTAGGTTTTCAGTGACCATTGTTTGTGTTTCTTCTTCTATCTGCTTCTGAATATTATAATTGAATCCCTTTGTTCTGTCTGGCTTATCTTCTCTACATACACTCTATCCCAGGGTCACTGTGTCAGCTCCCCACAGCCTTTAATGTCTCCTCTAAATTGATGACCCTCACATATATATCAACAATCTTATACCCTGAGTTCCAGAGTACAGTTGTACATCTTAAACTTACGTGTTCAAACAAACCTTTCCTGTCCTTTAATTGGTTCTATCTTGGTTTATTTGCTTATTTTAATAACCCATGAGTTATTCTTGATTCCTTCCTTTCCCTTAAGTCTCATGCCTAATTCTCAGCAGGTTGTGTTGGTCCTGTATCTAAACTATATCCTACTTTTCTTTTCACCATTGTTTCTTGTCTCCTAATTGATCTCCCTTCATCTACTATTGTTCATTTATAATTTATTCTCCATGCAGCAGCCAGATTGAGTATTTAAAAATGTTAAATCAGATTATAAACTTTAAATCCCTGCAGAGAACTCTAATTGCATTTAGCAGTACAACTACAAAAGATAAAAAACAAACTGCCTGCTGTGGACCTATACAAACCACATGGCCTGGCCCTTCCCTACCTTTCTGGTCCCATCTCATTCCACTTTCTCAGTCTTTGATGATCATAATACTATAGATGTATTAGTTTCCTTTCAGTTCATTTAGTATGTCAAATTCTCTTTCACCTCTTTCTTTCTTTAGAATTGGAGACTTTGTTCTTATTGTTTTCTGCACCCAGGATGACCTTCTCCTGGCTGATCACACGGCCAGTTTCTTTTTCCTCTGGTGTAACTACCCTAGGTAGAACTTTCTTTCCTTTTTTACTCTTTCTAAAATGTTATTCTTTTTGTATAACCCTGCTTATTTCCTGAAGACACTTATAGAAATTTTAGTTTTTTTACTCTTGATTGATTTATTTGTGACATTTCTTTTACTAAAATATGCTCTCATGAAGACAGGGACATTGTCTGTCTTGTTGTCTCTGGTTTCTGAGTGAGCATCTTTTTTTCCCCCAACAATATTCACTCTCTGTAATTAAGAGTGTCATAAGGCACTAAATTATTGTTAAGCTGCTATAGGATAGGAGGGTATTTTTAGCTATTTAGTCTTTATATTTTCAGCTCCACTTCATTAACTCTGTATGTTTCTACTAGGCTCTTCAAATTTGGTAACACCTAGGAAAGATGTTGTGATTATATATACAATTATTTATCATTTTGCCTTTGTCTAGACCACATAAGACTGAGTAGGTAACTTTTCTCACCTTGTTCTGAAGATATTTTACAGTTTCTGACTTATATACTTTTTAAAAAGTATGTGTGTATGTGTGTGTGTGAATGAGTGAAATAGGACAAACAGAACTAAGAGGAGGAAAAAAAAAAGAAGCTGTGAGTGAGGTGAATATACAAAATGCATGACCTGAAGAATACTATATTTAGAGGAGGCCACAAAGTTGGCTTTGAGTTTTGTAGCTAAATTAAGAAGACAAATATATTCAAGTGGAATTTGAAATTAGTTGATAGATTTTTTTTTGTTTCACCCTTTGTATTCTTGAATTTTATTTTAATTCATATGTCCGACCATTTGAGACCATATTCCAGATACATAACCCAGAATTTAAACAGACATTTAAAATTATTATACATGTTTTTTTCCGAACATTTAACAAAAGATTGCCTCTCAAAAAGTGGTTATAGAATTATTTATTTTAAAAACAGAAAGATACAAGTATGAGCTGAAACTATAGAGGTTAAATTAGATCTTCATAATTTTATTTCTAAAAAGTATTTCAAAGTAACTTAAATATTTTTTCAGTAATGCATATTAGACATCTCTTTTAGTTATTTCTTAAACTAAGCCTGAAAATGTATTCATTTAGTGCATTATTTGTAAATTTTTCCCATGTTAAGAAGCCTCTTTTAATGAAAAAGTATTACTTGAGGCAGTTTTTCCAGTGTGTTATAGTTTATTTATTTCCTTTGGTTTTATTTTGACGAATTTAAGAAATAGGATTAGAGAAGTTGCATTGGGTGGGATATTGGCATATACAAAATTCAGTTTGGGGGCTCACATTGACAAATGAATCACTTAAAGCATCCCTGCCTTGTGTCTCTAATTAAATAGACCATTCAAATTATGAGAATTTTTTTTTTTTTTACTAAAAAGTATATGTATAGGTGTATGATATGATAGATAGTAAGAGATTAGATAGTATAATGATATGGTCTGTGGGTGTGGATTCCTGCTTATGTACAAATCACTGTTGGCTTGAATTACAAATTTATTTTGGCCTATACATAATAGTGATAGCTAAATTGAGCTTTGTAGAAAAGTTGCTGGTGAAGTAAGAACTCTGTTATAAGGCATATTAAAACAAACTTTTTCAAAGCGCAAAATCTAGATTATAGACTCCTTAAATGGGACTAGGGTCTGGTCATAATTATAAACAAGTAGAGATACTAGGTTGATGGCTACTTTGGGGAAACTAAAGAAGAAGAGAATACTGAAACTTAGAAGTCAGTACTGTCTTGGGATAAAAAAATGTGCAGGGATCACCAGGATAAGAAACAAGTTGGGACTGGAAGGCAGCAGGCTGTTAAAGTGCCAGCAAATTCGATGTAAAAATGGCCCAGAGTCCAGGACAGACAACCCTATGTATTAAAGAGGCAGTGTGTATATAAGGTTAGAACCAAGTGGACCTTTTGTTGAGTCAAATATAGCTGTTTTTATTGTTCTTCTCTGTCAGTGGAATGAAGCCATTAGGGAGAACAGCCTGGAGTCTTTCAGAAGAAAAAAAGGATAGGGTTAATAATTTCAGAAGATGGAAGTACAGTTTCCTGTAGCAATTTCTGATAACCTTGTTGAGATTTGTTAAAGTTCAACCCAAGGTATTCATTGTATTCAGTTTTCATTTTGGCTGATGTTAACAAAAACTAATTCTTTAAGCATTGTTCCATATTTTAAAATTAACATATATTTGGGTATATCTTCTTAAAGGGATATAATGTGTATATATCTTAACTGCTTTAATATTTCTTGCTGCCAGCAGAATTGTTTGTTTAATCTGGTATGTCTCGTTAACATTTTTAATTCAATACTTGCCTATCCTGGTTAACTATGGTGTCTTCTCTTCCTGGCCTCATTTTTTTTTTAACCCAAGGAGAAAAAAGCCATCATGCAACCAGCCTTAAAAGTAGACAAACACACAGTACTTTGGGAGGCCAAGGTGAGAGGATTGCCTGAGCCCACGGGTTCGAGAACAACCTGGGCAACTTGGCGAGCCCTCATCTCTACAATAAATCAAAAAATTACGCAGGCGTAGTGATGCATGCCTGTAGTTCCAGCTACTTGGAAGGCTGAAGCCGGAAGGATTGCCTGAGCCCAGCAGGTTGAGGCTGTGGTGGCGGTGAGTGTGCCACTGCACTCCAGCCTGGGTGACAGAGTGAGACTCCAACTAAAAAAACAAAAAACAAACAAAAAAGTAGACGAACAAATTCTTCTTTAAAAAGCACTGGAAACTTTTGAATAAATGGTTCATAGGATTATCATAACTAATCTTTATTTTTTCCCCAAGTTATATAGCATTACTGCATGCACCTAGAGCCTGCTGTTTCTGTTATATCACTAGTGGTTCTAGTATGGATACTATTATCCTCATGAAACATTTGGAAACTTGATAGAGGAGGCTTGAAGCGCCAGTGAAATTGGGTGCATTTTTCTGCTTTTTAAACAAAACTTGCCATATATGTACTCTTTTTAAAATTATATATTGCTTTTGAATTTTAAAGTGACAAACCTTGTGGTTTTATAATAATGCTTTATTTTGTGTTGCTAAAAGCATTACTATTATGCTGACTATAAATAAGGTATTTGTACACACCTAAAAAGGAGACACTGTGCCATTGAGTACGGCCATTTGTTTGTTAATGAGTACCATTTACTTGGCACTGGAGAATTTTCTAGGAATAACTAATAGTGAAAGACTGTGATGATACTGAAGTTGTTTATTAAATCTTAACTACTAATTGGCCAATTGAATAAAATTCTTTATAAATAGAAGCCATAGTAAGAGGAAGTTGCTGTCTGTCATTATTGAATCCTGAGACAGTAAACTCAATATTTTAACCTTACAATCTGTGTGAGATTGAAAGGTATTTGGTAGTTTGTATAATTTGATGGTAGTGGTCAGAGAAATTCTGCATGCTCCTACCACCAAATCTATGGCTACTGACATCTATCTATATTCTCTGCCTCCCCTTTGGCTATAGTTAATGAAATTTTTGTGCACCTGTTCAAAACCAATCAAAACTTATCTCCTTTGGGCTACTCAAGGACATCATTCCTGCAGTTTCTCACTTTTTTTCAAGCATCATTATTGTCCCTGCCCCCAATTAAACATTCTCCATCAGAATACAAATGTGTATTAGTTCCCAGAATAAAACACAAACCTCCCTTGATTCTTTATTCTTTCAGCAGCAATCATCCAATTTCTCTGTTCACCACTAATGACAAGAGTTCTACAGAGAATATAAGCTTTGTGTCTCTACTTCATTACCTCCCCTTTCTCTTTAACCTACTACAGTCAGGTTTTGGCCCCTGATATTTTACTGAAACAGCTCTTTTCAAGGTCATCAATGACAAAATGCAGTGGTTAGATCTAAGTGTCTTTTTCAGTGTATTAAGCAGCATTTGACACAATTGCTTATTCCATCATTTTTTACAAAACTGTTATCACTTAACCTACAAAACTCTGATCATTTGGTCTCCAACCCCCTCTCTGGCTTTTTCTTCTTACTCTTCCTAGAAGTTCTTCTTCTTCTTAAACATTTGGGTGCCCCGGGGTTCAGTCCTTAGACCTCTTCTCTGTCATTGCTTTTCCTAGGGGGCTTAAAGTAACATCACCTTTGCCATCAAAATGTATGTCTCCTCTGAATTCTAGACTCTTATATTCAGTCCCTACCAAATTTCTCCACTTGGATGTCCGTTTATTCTTCTCTTTATCCCAGCACTACTTTTTCCTCTTTCATTCTTCCCTATTATAATACATGGTAACTCTGTTTTTCCTGTTACCTAGGCCAAAAACTTTGGGATCCTCTACAGCCAAACTATAAATAAATTCTGTTTGACCTTTAAAATATATTTCACATCACTTGCCCTCTGAGCATTAGCATTTGTTCTCCACTGAGAGCACTTCTTTCAGATATCTATGTGGTTTATTCCCTATAACCTTGAGGATAGGGAATAAGCTAAAAAGCTTGAGATAAGCTTTTTAACAACCACATGTAAAAGAACAACCCCTCTACCGGTTCTCTCCCCTTTACCTTACCTTGCCAATTTAATTCGTAGCACTTACTCCACGTAACACAAGCATGTGTATATACATTGTATGTGTGTGTGTCTGTGTGTGTGTTCACAGATGTCTGTTTTTCCCTCAGAACATAAACTCCACAGGAGTAGGGACTATTTTGTTCAATATTTTATTCCCAGAGACTAAAACAATGCCTCATACATAGTAGGCATTTAGTAAATATCTTTTTGCAGAATTTTGTGTTTCTACTTTTCATCTATGGTCACCTCTTCAGATACAGGTCGAGAAAATATTAAGGATTATGTAAATCTTCTTTGAACTTAAAATAAAGAAAAGGTAAATGACAATTCTAACATAAAAAGAAATATTTAGCTGAAGAATTTATAACTTTCACTTCTTTAGAACTCTAATATATTCCAAGAGTTTCCAAATGCACAACCTTTTCATCATTTTAATTGAATTTTAACTTTTACTTGATTGAAACTAATGAAGTAACTTAAATTTTTTATGTAGATTAGATGATTTCTATATGTAAATTTTCTTTTATTTTAAAAAAATTTTGTTAATAGTTTATTTATCAAGAGAAACTACTACTTAGCCCACATAGCATGTTTCATAATTCAGGAACACAGGTCAGTGACAGACTTCTATGTAATTCATCCCAAAGAAATTATTTATATTCCAAAATCATTTTGCACTCTGAAAGATATCAGTCTTCCTCATCTCCTCAAAAATCTTTCATGGAATCATAATTCCTGTAGAAATCTGTATATGCCTTCTTTCTTGGTTTAGCCACAGCAAACTTATAGAAAGCTGCAACCCCAGGGATACAATGAATGCTTCAGCAATGTGAAACCACAGACATTTGGCCAGAAGGCCATGCATCTGAGGTTTTGTCAAGGCACTGGAAGCCATGGTAGTTATTGTCCTCAACAGGTATGTCAGCCTCAGCACCAACGTCCTTCCTGAATGGTGGAGAAATGGAGGGCCAAATTTTCTTTTCTAGTATCATTTTGTTGTAAAAAGAGATTAAATTAGTGAGCAAAGAAATGTTTGTTGTAAATTTATTTTCATTCTGTTTAATTACTTAAATATTCTTTGAGAAATATATGTGAATAATTTATCCTAGTTAAAGAGAAGCAGTTGGGTATAAGTGTGTGTAGTTTGTCTCATAATTTAATGACCAGTAATTTCTTTTTTATCAGTAATTTGTTTGTAGTGTTCCTTTGTGAGACGTGTTTTATTTATCTCCTTCTTCTCTTTAATGTGTAATCAAATTCTTATTATTTCTATTTTATTCCTGTCTTTTCACCTTTCTTTTCCTATTTGTGTCAGAATTTTTAAGGGGGCCTGAGATAGCTTTGCTCCGTAAGCGCCTGCAACAACTGAGGCTTAAGAAGGCTGAGCAGCAGAGGCAGCAAGAGCTAGCTGCACGTACCCAGCAACAGCCTTCTACTTCTGATCAGTCTTCTCCTGAGGGCTCTTCACAGGACCCTCAGGCTTCAGGTTATTAATGTCAAGTGTCCTTAAGCAGCTGGTAGAATTGTTTTTTTAGTACTGCTAGTTTGTAATCAGATGCTTCCCTTTTCCCATTTGAAAAGAAAGCTAATGCGCTTGCCGCTTATCCCTTCCTTCCTTGTGTATGGTGGTGTTCAGCATTGTGTGGTGGAAGGACAGATTGGTGACAGCATTTGCCAGAGAGATGGATATAAAATAACCTATTATTTTATTTGTAATAGATTTGGAGAAGGCAGATATTTATTACTTGTATAGCTAATGAGCTACTTTCCAATAATTATCTAGTAAATTTAGAGCCTGCATTGATACTTCTATTGAAATTTCATATATGCTGAAATGAATCTAGGCTTTATGGCTCCTAGCTCTTCTTCTTCCTCTCTGAAAGTTAACCAGTATTCCTGTATAAACCTAGTAATGCTAGATTTTAGAATTAAAGTTTTGTTTGGCCATACTAGCATACTGACTCATTATTTAAAATTTTTTTATATTTGCTTTCTTACTCCTATGTATAATCAACTGCCTGGTATGTAGGGCAGCAGAAGTACTCCACAGCCTCATGTTCTTGATCTTATGGTATAAAATTCTGGTAACACGGTAATAATCTGTGCTTTTTTTTCTCCTAGACAAGTTAAATGTTTTTATTGGGCCAGTTCTTTTATGACCAAAAAGCTCATGATGCTCAATAAGCATTTGTTGAAAGAATTAATGAAAGATATAGCACAAAATAATTTGTCAGCTTAGTTCTTTTAAGATGAATAATAGGTACTATAAATCCTGTGGTATAAGTATTACAGTATGTGCTGTAAATCTTTAGAAACAAGAATGTCTACATTCTCATACTAGTGAGTTTATAAAACTTCATTTGATATGCTTTGTTTTGCTATCCTAAGGAGTGATGAGTTCGGGTGTTACTACTTTGAGAATTCTAATTTAATTACTTGGAATTAATTTGTATCTTAATTATACTGGACAACCTCCACTTTATAAATATCTATTTCAGTAAGTGCTATAGTAATGAGAATACATTCTATAATGTTGTGATAAAATAAAATAAATTTAAGTCACTATAGTATAAGTATGATGTTTAGGATAAATCATGGACTTCATTTTTGATTCAATGTTATAGGAATAGAGGAAATGTCAGTCAGGCAAGACGACCTCTAATTTTTTTTCTGTAGGGAAACCTGTTTCTGTATTCAAAACTAACAACAAGAAAGTTTGATCAGATTACAATAATGACTTTTAACTAAAAATTTTTGCTTTGATTTTGTGCTATATATAAAACTCTATCCAATATATTTTGAAGCTTGAAAAAATCATGAAACATAAAAATCAATAATAAGAAAAATAAAATGTCCCTATATATTTTTTTTTAAATACCAAAGTTTAGCAAATAACAAACCAAGTAGTAAAGTGCATTTGAGTGTAAAACAAAACTGTCTACAGGGAAAGGTATATGTTGTAGACATTAGAAAAATATTTTGAGACTCACTAGCATTTCATATCTAGTTCACCAATTTGAATTGAAGCAGATTCTTTGTAGAATCAGAAAGCTTTAGGGTGATTATATGGTTTCTGTGAAATAAGATGCTGTCTTCCCAACTCTAAGTATTATTCTAATTAAATAGCATCTAGTTTGGTAACCAGTCTATTTGTTGTAATCTTTAAAAAGCTAAGGTTGAGTAGATACCTTGCCAGTTTTGAAGTTGAGAAACATGTTATCTCTTCTTTGTCATTAAACAACATTCTTGGGCCCCTGAGGTTGCCCAAATGGACCAATATCACTAAAAACTAAAGGCTTCTAATATTGTATGTTGCTCTCTTAACCTACAAAGTGGAAATACTTTATTTCATATGCTTTTAGCATAGTATTCATATGGGACCCTTGTACATCTAGTCTGTAATATGCCCTGGATTCATTTACTGGTGCTGCTTTTATCTTATTCTGCCCTCACATGTCACAGGAAAACTACTTGGTAATTAAAAACTTTAAGCATGGTTAATGTGTTGTCAGTTTGTTATAAGAGACAACTAATAAGATCTGTATACTTTGTCCATACAGTAAATTTTGGATATGAGGAAAAATGAGTTGGCTTAATGCAAAATTATTCATTTCAGAACTTGCAAATTTAAAAATACAGAATAGAAATTTAGTTTGTAAACTTCAACTGGTGGATGGGTTTTTGTTGGATGACAATTATTAAAACTTTATCTTCTACATAGTGACTAAGTACACTTTTGTGTGGATTATGGCTATTGTCTCATGGTTGATGTTACTACTATCAGTACAGAAAGCACCAAAATTAGTATTCTAGATTTTGATTTATTAATAATGAAATATACATTTGTTATACGTAGAAAGCATATTTTTTTTATACCTTGATACGTTTAGAGTATCAATAATAATGATACTGCCAATAAATGATATTTTTATTGTCTTCTCACACGTTTAAGTTTTTTGAGTATAAAATGTTCAAAGAAGACATTAACGTGACTTGGAAATCATGAAATGTTTAACAAGTACAGAAAAAATTTCTGAATTATTACATTGTCTGACAAGCATTTTCTTCTCTTTTTAAAATATGGGAATCTTTTGTAAAAGGCTAAGTATGATGTAAATCAACAATATATAATTTCTGTAGGAAAGTGAGATCAAACCACTTTGTAGAAATAAAAATCTATGTTTTCAGTGGGACCAAATGGGAAGGGACTTGATACTAGTTAATCCTAATCCCAGATGGAATATTATCTATTTAGTTACCAGTATTTCTTGGTAATTGAAGACTAAAGCATCATTCCAAGGCACCAAATAATATCACCAGAGTTTTAAACTATTGTTTAAAATCAGCTATATAAAATAGAGTTTAGAAGATGTTTACAGTAGTATTTTTTTTTCATCTGTGAACTCTTTGTCATCAGAGTCTTATGTGGTAGTTCTAGTATATGTGGAAATAGCACTGTTATGGCTTAAATATGAGGAGAGATAAGGAGTGACAACCCTCCTGCTTGCTCCTCGTGCTACCCTGTGCCTTCTTTGCTCCCTAAAGCCCAGTTTGAAAACCAGTACTCTAAAAGTTTTCTTGATAGTCCTTCAGAACTAATTTCCAAAAGATACGTTTTTAAATTCAGAGTATGTCATTTAGAAATATTTTTACTTTATTTCATTTGTTTAAGGTACATTTTTTCCTGGACTGTTAGAAAATACACCATAGCTCATAACAAATAAAATCACTGCTTTGTTTTTAGTCATGAAAAGGTGAATTTGCCTTCATCACGTCAGAACCTGGTTTTAGACTGGCTGAATTGAATTCTTGTCTCTGGTCCTGAGATAAGACTTGGGCAGGTTGTTTGGCTGCTTTATGCCTCAGTTTTCCAATTATTGATTTATTTAAATAGTTTGGCCTGCCATAATTTGCAGAGATGGTATAAGGCTGGGTTAGACAATAATGTGTATATGAAGTTTTTGTACTCTTACAGAGAGTGGTACACATAATAATGTAATATCTTAATGATAGTATCTTGTTTACTACTTAAAAATGTTCTCATATCAAGGCCCTTTAAGGTTGGTAGCATCAGAGTTTTGAATGAACTAGATGTACATTAATCAGATATGCCCTAAACAGGCAGGGGCATTCAGCATATGGCTGACTTTAAGGCCAACTCTTTTTCTCCATTTCAGGTTCCTGAAGTCATGGGTTGCTGGCTCCTGCTCAGAGTGACAGCACCCTGTGGAGTCTGCTGGTACTGGCCCGACCACCACAGAGCCCCACTGGAGCATGGAGCCAGCCTAGAGAGGGTCAGGTAGGAACTGTTTTTTCACTTTATGGCACGGTTTTGCCAATTGGAAAAAAAAAAGTAACTTTTATACCTCAAAAGGGTATAAAATATTGGTGATTATTTTTTTTTTAAAAAAGGGCTTTTCAAAACTGAGCCATATTGGAAAAAATCAGCACTTACCCGACCTGTGCAAGCAGGCTCTATACACCAGATTTCCCACAGTGTCCATAATGACAGTCACATTGTAGCATTTATCAAATGGATGCATTTGATCCATGTTTTTAGTGTTTATAATATTAGATATTATATTGGCCTACTTAACTACCTTGAATGACAGAGTCCTGTAAGCACTCCTTAACTATCTTGAATGACAGAGTCCTAAGCAAAACCATAAGTCTCTTAGAACTTAAATGTGGTTATATGCTCCATATTTTTCAAAAGAGCCTTGCACCATTATTTTTCATTCAATACCATATCTCTGAAGAATGGGCAAGTAATGATAACATTAATTGACCCTTTCCTATGCGCAAAGTAATTTACATGGATTATCTCATTAAATCTTCAGAAGAATGCTATGTGGATATTGTGATTATCCTCATTTTATAGATGGAGAAACTGAGACTTAGACAAGTTAAATAACTTGCCCAGGGTTACAACATTACTGAGTAGGAAAATCACAAGTATGTCTGAAGAATCTTTGTTATTTACCTGTTAAATTATAATTATCTATCTTTTTCTACAGTTGAGAAAATTCTAGTGTCGAGGGGGCTGAAAAATTTTCTCAGGACCAAAACAAATTTTTCTGAAATATACAGTACTTTACTGTGAGACATGCTGAGATCAGTACTGAATGAGCATGAGCTTTGGCTTAAAGTTCATCTCTACCTTAAATATAATATTATATTTCTAAACACTTCAAATAAGCTTATCATTGGACCATATATTCAGGGTTTGATTTTGTGATGGTGCTCTAGAAGTTATTTTAAAAAGAGATGGAGTACATTATGCAGGAGACTGAAGCAGTCAGCTTGAATGAATAATTACATTTTTTGATATTAGCTATTCTGATAGTTATATAGTATATAACTATAGGTTATATATAATAGTATATTTATGAGTAGTGGTTAAAAAAATGTCACTCCAGGTATTTATGTGAAGGAAAAATAATCTTTCCAAAAACAATTACATGGTCCCAAGATTATAAATAGAATGGAAGTAGTGACCAAGAAGACGCTTAATTTCCTATAGGTTAATCTTCAAGATGGAAGGAACAACAAATTCTTCAGAAATACACAGTATCTGTGACAGATTATAAAACCAAAAAGGAAACCCTTTTAGTTTAATGCTATCTTTCTGTCTTAACATAAGCTTTACTATTTTAAATTCTTCAAGTTTGAAAATACACAATTTTGTCTAGATTTGTTGCCTAAATTCTTCAATAATATGTTTTTTCTTTTTTCTTTTTTTTTTCTTTCTTTTTTCTTTTTTTTGAGTTAGGGTCTCACTTTGTCACACAGGCTGGAGTGTAGTGGCATGCTCACGGTTCACCAGAGCCTCAACCTCCTGGGTTCAGGCGATTGTTCAGCCTCAACTTTCAGAGTAGCTGGGACTACATCTGCATCCCACCACCCCTGGCTAATGTTTTGATATTTTTGTAGAGATGAGGTCTCGCTATGTTGCCTAGGCTAGTCTCGAGCTCCTGGGCTCAAGCAGTGCTCCTGCCTTGGCCTCCCAAAGTGCTGGGATTACAGGTGTGAGCCACCATGTCCAACTATGTGTTTTCAGAGACTTTACACCTTCTTAAATTTTATTTAAAAATTAAATAATGTGCACTTTATAAGAATTGTACATTCCATTATATTTTTAGAAAAATTAGAATTTGAAGTGAAGATTTGAGGGTTTATAATTTTCTTAGGGCTCTTAATTATTAAACAAGAGCACAATGAAATGTATAACAGATCCAAATGGAAGAAAAATACTTCATAAGAGATTTACAGGTTTTTTCTAATATTTATTTCATGGAGAATCACATTTTTGTTGTGTTTCTTTAAAGAGTTTAATTTTATTTCTATAATTTTCTTTATTCCAATGTCCCTGTTCTTCAAAAACAACATAGTGTTGACTCTAACTGTGAAAAGGATAAATGAGAAGAAGTTTTAGAAAGTAAAACATGGACAGATTAGGGAACTGATTACAGTATTATTATCCCCAATTTTTTTGTTGTTGTAGTAAAGATTTGTTTAACTGAATGTTTTGATGAAGAAGTGGTAAGAATAAATAAAAGCTGTTATTCAAATAATTATGATGCTTTGCCAAAATCTAGTTGACAAAAA
The DNA here is from genome assembly GCA_963574415.1 of Tarsius wallacei. Lineage (NCBI taxonomy): Eukaryota > Metazoa > Chordata > Mammalia > Primates > Tarsiidae > Tarsius > Tarsius wallacei. The sequence goes on along the minus strand of CAUYQG010145086.1, from coordinate 16,801 downwards.
TCTATGAGCAAACTAGTGAAATGAGAAGATAGAAGATTTAAAGTTGATACTAATGGTACCTGTAGTGGGACTCAGACTTTTAAATGTACAAATGTAAGCAATCAAATGATATAAAATTGGTGCGGATCCAGGATATATTGGAAAATTTCTCTTAGCTATCCAGTTGGGGACAATTTTAAAAGACCTACTTTTGGAGAAAAGAAATGCCATTATGAGCAGAAACTAGTATTGGCCAAAAGTGTTTTAATAATAACATTTGCTAAGAACCAGAGCACAGGATATTAGAAACTGGGAATTATTCTTACATTTGGAGGAGAACTGTACTTATTACCTACCCACACTTTCTCTTTTACTATAGCCACATGGGACACTGAATCCCAAGCCAGGAATAGGAAGGAGCCACCTCCTATTCCCCAGTGTCTTGCTTAGGTTAGTAGATCGCTAGGCTGATCGGGAAGAAAGAAGAAGCTTAAGCCTAAAAATGTTGCCAATTACTGTGAGAATCAAGTTTAGAATAAAAACTCCTGATGAATGCTCTTTCCATTTTATCGTGCTGTCTTCCTTAATACCACTGCTTTGCAAACTGTAGAAACAATTTATCAAATAAATTCGTGTAAAGAAACCCTGTATATAAAAAGATAAGAACAAAACTTTCTATTTGAAGCCAAAGTAGAAGTGTGAAGCCAAGACCATTAAGCCTTCTCTTTGCCTCTCCTTTCCTTTCCCTATCAGGTACCTCTAAAAAAAACCTAGGCCTTAACATAGTATAATTTTAATATATACAATATTCTATAGAGTTTTTAAAGTCATGAGTGTCTCCGTGATGGTCATTGCTTCATTAAATATTTTTCTTATAAATTGTCTTCTTTCTCTAGCATCTTGACTTTAGCTTTTTGTTCAGCTCACGGTACAACAAACATCTCACAAAGTGTAGTGAGCATCTCATTTCATGCTTTGAATCCTCCAAGGCAGGGTGAAAGCCATCATAAGGTCCTGGAGAGGGAGTTTGAGAAGGGCAAGGAGTCTTCTGTTTAGTGAAGGAGATACCTCATTTTTAGTTTATCTACCTTGTACCATGTGCCCATACTAAATTTGATAAAAGGTGTATGCATGAAAATAGAAGAATATTTTCTCAACTCATTCTCAAAGTTGCTAAATGCTTGCCTGGAATGACCTATCTTAAGCTCATGGCCCTGCTTACTCACTGCTTGGGAAACACACCACAGTACTTACGTATTCCCCACCCTTATACATTTGTTTCTTAAGCTTAGAGATTATCGTGACATTGCTGTGCAGTTTTCTGCTGCTTACTTTTAAGTTGAAATCTCATTTTTGTTTCAGATTCTCCTTCTTCTGTGGTTAACAAACAGCTCGGATCCATGTCACTTGATGAGCAACAGGGTGCGTGCAACAGGAGATGCGCTATGCCCATCCATCCATAGTTTTATTGCAATGCATAAGCAAAACTCTCTCTCTCACTTTTTCATAGCATTTCATTTTGATTATGGTCTTACAGTCAGTATTTTGTGGACTAAATTACCATAGGTGGTATTGTGCACAAAGGGCTTTTTTGGTCTTTACAAATTACTTTCTTTGTAAACTGATTTCTACCTTTGGTTCTTGATGCCAACTTTGAGTTCTCTCCTTATAACAGTAGTGTAATGGCTCTAAATGGTATTTTAAAAATTCTAGGTATCTGTCATAAAATTGTATAGAACTATGGGAATGAGATTAACGTATTACCTAATTGTTCATTTAGGTTAAGTTGATTGAACATAGTAATATCCTACATTACTAAATTGCTATAGTATTGATACTTGGCTCGATGTCTCACGTAACTGGTGGTCAAACTCCTGATGACTTTAACTGTAAGATATACAGTTATGAACCCAGAGGTAAACTTGAAAGCCACCAATCAGAAGGAAAAATACTTCCACTTCAGCTTGTACTTTTTGAAATAGGAAAGATAGAGACTTAACCTCAAAGTCTTGAGTAGAACCTGGTAAGATAGACAGGTTACTTATTTATCTAGCATTGTAAGTAGCAGATTAAATTCAGCACAGAAGGGTATTGGTAGAGGAAGATATTTTGATGTGAAGGGACATCTGAAAAGGATGGAGAAAGGAAGGTTATTAAAAAACTAAAAGAGCTATTTAGGATTAGAGCAAATGGTTTACTTTCTCACTTCAGAAGTCATTAGAGTATTCTGTATGTAATGTGGCATAGTATGATAAATAATGTTAAGTCTTTAAGAATAACTTAAAATGATATTCATTTTATTTAAAAATGCAGATGGCTGAGCATGGTGGCTCATGCCTATAATCTCAGATACTTGAGAGGCCGAGGCAGGAGGATCTCTTGAGGCCAGGAGTTTCAGACCAAACCCAGCTACATAGTGAGACCCTGTCTCTAAAAAAATTTTTTTTAAATTAACTGAACTTGGTAGTTAACACCTATAGTCCCAGCTACTTGGGAGGCTGAGACAGGGGGACCACTTGAGCCCAGGAGTTTGAGGCTGCGGTGGACTATGCTCATGCCGCTGCTCCAGCCTGGGTGAGTCTGTCTCTTAAAAAAAAAAAGCACATGATTGCCTTATATATCTTACAAATGTCTCTTTCAAAAAAATTTTTAATTAGCACTAAAGCTATAAAATTCAGTTGGCTAAATTTACATATGTAGGATGACACATTTGTCAGTAGTAATGGGGAACTTAAATATTGCTGTGGTACTTATTTGGTGTGAAATATACCTAATTTTAACTATATTCTCAGAGAATATTCAATCCTAATTTTAAAACAAATTAGAAAACTTATTTTGTACTTCTGATCTTAAATTATTCTTTGTAGACCTGAGATGACAAATATTGCTGTAGGCTTTTCTGTTCTTGAGAAAGAAAGAATGAATGAATTGGTGAGTGAATTTGCAAACTAAGAAATCAAGCATATTTTATCTTTGTACATTTACTGTAGCAGTATTACCACTGAAGAATAACTACTTTAAGGCAAAACACAATTATACTAATAGTATAGTATATTATTATATATTATAGCTATCATTAGCATCACACTAATATATTGGAATACTGTTTATAACTACTCTAATCAAATAATTTTTGTAAGGATATATGAATGTAAATAATATTTCACTACCAGAGAGTTTATAGCCATATTTATATTCTATTTAATCACATATAATTTTCATAAAATTATGTTGACTATTACATTCTATTTAAATTGATATTTAATTTACATATGATATGGAATATGAGAGAATGAGAAGAATTATGGTTAACTCCCAGATTGTTTTGTGTCAGTGCCTGGGTGAATGGTGTTGCCATTTATTAGGGTTGACTAGCTTGGAAGTGGAAATCACAAGGTTCTTTGTTTCTTTGGCCATGTAAAGTATGAGAAACCTTTTAAGTCATATCAGTAGAGATGCTATATAAGAGGTAAACATTGAGTGGGTTTGACAGAAACTACATCATAATAGACTGTCATAAATGTAGCTTCGTAATAAGACTTCTGAGCAGAAATGTTCTAATGATGAAAAATATCTCCAAATTAATTAAATTCTAGGTTTGTACAAGCCTCTTTGTTTAGCCGCATAAAGTACTAGGGACTTGACATTATAGGCTTACATTGCCTAAAGATAACTTCTATCATGAAAATTAGTAGCGACTGCCTGTCACCATCTGTCTCTCCTGGACTAAAGGAATGACCTCTTAACTGATCTTCTCACATCCATTCAGGCTATAATCTAGTCTCTGTTAGCAGCTAGAGTGAAACTTTTACAAATGTAAATATAATCATATCATTCATTCATCTGCCTAAGATGTTTAAATTGCTTCCCTTAGCCCTTCAAAAGGACCCAAATCTATACCTTGACTCACAAGTCCTACATGACCTGACCTCTGCTATCTCTAACCTCATCACCAGTCCTCATTCACTAAGTTCTGTCAGATAGACCTACTTGTAGGTCTTCTAACACTCTAACCTCTTTTCCATCTCAAATCCCTTGTATGTGCTTTTCTCTTTAACAAAAATACTTTTTTGTTGAGCAGTCTCACTTTTAGGGGATTTAGGGATTTGGGGGATTGTTTGTTTAATATCTGCTTTTCTCCATATTCTCTAAATACTGTTTTCATTCACTATAATTTCCTCGTTGCCTTAAAATCATATTAGTCATATGGTAAACATTTGTTAAATGAGTGAGTAAATGAATTACTTCTTTAAGAAGTGGGAAACTATAAAAGTTATTTCAGTTTGGGAGAAACATGATCGGATTAATGTATTGGAAAAATTGTTTTGGAGCATTATAGATGATGATTAGTAGGTCCTAAGACTGAAAACAGCAAGAGCATGTAATAAGCTATTGCAATAGTCCAGGTAAGAGTTTATAAAGTCCAATCTAAGGCAGTAGTGTTGGGAAGTGAAACTGGGCAGGTTTTTAGAATATTTGAGATAACAGAATATTAATGAGACTTTGAAGCTGATTAGTTAGAAATGAATGAGAGAATGATATCCACATGTCTTGATAGGGTAATAAATAATGAACCATCAATCAAGATAGAGATTTCTGGAGGAACAGCTGATTTGATGGGAAAGAAGGTACTTGGATGGCTATATGAGTCTAGAGGTCACCAAAGATGTCTGAAGTGGACATACAGGTTATGAGTCATCAATTTATAGATAGCAGTTGAAACCGTGGGAGTGGAAGAGATGTATAGGAAAAGAGGATCGGGTGAAAGAGGAGAGTCTGTACTACAGGGTGCATGCAGAGAAAAGGATCTAGCCAGGGAGACTAAAAAGGAAGGCTTAGAGAAGTAGGTGGGGAACAAAGAATGCCATATCCAAAGCCAAGAGAAAAGCAGCTCAAGGAGGGACTGGTCAGTAATGCCATGTGAAGCAATGATGTCAAATACAAAAACAGCTCAGAAATAATTTTTTAAATTTGGTAGTATGATTGCTTTGACTTGCAGTTTGAGATATGTGGTGGAGGCAGAAGCCAGAGAGCAGTTTGAGGAGAAAGTTTTGGGGAAAAATAGGTATACTGGTTATGTGTGTAGATGACTCTTTCCATAATCTCAATTAAGAATGAAAACAGAGAAAAGAATGAAAACAGAGAAAAGGTAATGTCTGCTTTGGAGGGTTGTAGTTTCAAAACTGAGCATGTTTATAGAATAAGCAGAAGGTTCTTTTTTAAAGATGTAGGGTATAGTTGATGTTCCTGGATATGCTGTTATTTCAAGTTTTTAACTTTTACCAAGATTCTTGTTCTCAGTTTTACCACGGCGAATGGAAAAGTAGTATATTTAATGAGTACTTTCTGAATATATCTCTAATGAGTATTTAAACATTTTCTATGTATTTTTTACACTTCTAAAGAGGCACTAAAACTTATTTTTATTGATAATTCAATTTTATATTTATGTGACAAAATATTTATTCACTATCTTCCAGGTGCTTTTACATGTTGTTTAATTTAATTTCCCATATCATTTCATAGTTTTATTTTACTTGGAAAGATTAACAAGGATAAAATTGTTACTGATAAAAATTTTTAAATTTTAATGGACTTGCTTCACTGAAGAAAATGTTTTCTTTGAATAATTGTGTGCACATTATTTAACTGGTTGATTGCAACTGGTATTTTTGTTTATCTTGAATTTTTAACAAAACTACAATTTAATAAAAGTCTCAACCTTCAGAGTCATTAATGCAGCTAACTGGTTGTCTCAATAATTTTTGTTTTCATTTATCAAAATCCTTTTTTTTAAAGAACAAAATTACAGGGAAGCAATTGTATAACATGCACATTGTTACTAATCATACCCTGTTGTAAAATACTTTCTGATATTCTCCAAATTTAGGGTTGTTTCCATACACATTGATGGCCCTTCTCTGCTAGTTAATGGGCAAAGTGAAACTCTATTTGAATAAACACAATGACGTCTGTCATGCATTTTGTTTAGTTTGAACAATATGTTTTAATGAATAATTTTAGTTTTCCTTTTTATTTATATCTCCATATTGTGCTTATTGTACTATAAGAGGAAAAATATATTTCTCTTGCCTATTAATAACATTAAAACTTATACATTTTTCCTTTAAAAATATTTAGGCCAGTAATTTCCCCCATATTTTATATTTAACAAAAACCAACAAAATCTATGATTTTTCTTTTGTGAATAATTAACTTTTGAAAGGGCATAAGAAAATAATTTTATTTGTGTTTTGTTTCGGCCATGATTGAAGCAAGTTGCTTTTTTAATATTCATTGTAGCAATTCCATTAAATGAAAGTTGCTAATACTGTTAAGTTTGAAACTCATTTCTGTATGCAACTATGTATCTGTCAGACACTCATTTTCTATTCTGGATTTAAAGAAATATAAATACTAGTCTGTAGATTTTAGAAATATAAATGCTAATTTTCCACTGGGTATCATTTTACATAAGCAGACTTTCTTTGATGTTAATAAAACATTCATCTGTAAGAGACTAGTGGATGATGAAAAACCAGTAAAACATATTTTACTAATTCTACTAAAATAGATTGGGAAATGGAAAAATTGGACCTGTCATGCAAAAATATGTGTTCCCTTAAGATTACATTATACATACTGTCATCAAATTGAAGTTTTATTTTTGTAATATTATCTAATATTATTATAGATTTACATTGACAGTTCTAATTTTTATAAAATAAATATCTAATGATTGAAGCCTACTGTATTAATGCATATATATGTTCAGTATTGGCCATACTAGAATGAATCTATATTTTAAATTCTAGTGAAAAAATATGTTAGTGGAATCAAACTTCATTCCAGATTCTTTGTATTCCTTAAAAATAGGATCACTTATTACTTACATGAAATGAAGTAACTAGTGTCCCTTTACCCCCAATTACTAGGTCTGTATTCTTCTAATTAATGATATATTTTATCTCTCGGAAATTAAACCCTACTTAATATTTGTTGCATGTGCTCAGTTGTTCTACTCTACTACTGATCAAATCTATACCTCCAGCTTAATTTTTTTACTTTTGTTTTCTAACTTATAGTTTATGGCTAAAAATATGTCTATGTCTAAAAATAACTGACATTTATTGAGGTTTTTTTGGTGACTGACACTGTGTTAAGAATTTTACATGCATCACTTCATTTTTTCTGATACTGTAATGAGACAAGTACTGTTGTTATCTTCACTTCACTGATGAAGAAACCAAGACACTAAGAGAAAGTAAAATGAGTGGTAGAGCCATATTTGTATGTCTGCTTCATTAATTCAACTGATATTTAAGTGCCTACCTACCTTGTGGCAAGTACTGGGGTAGGCACTAGGGTGCGTGGATGAATAAAAGCTAATGTTCTCTGTTCTTGGAGTATTGAGTTGATTAATAGTAACAGCAACATAGGCACTTAATACCACATTTCCTTTCTACCAGACACTACTTTGAGCAATTTTTATGGTAATTTACTTAACCCTCACCACAACCTTATGTAATTGGGACAGTTATATCCCCATATTTCTGATGAAGAAACTGAGGCAAAAAAGAACTCAAGAAATATGTGTAAGCCGGGTGCAGTGGCTCATGCCTATAATCCCAGCACTTTGGGAGGCCAGGGCAGGAGAATTGTTTGAGCCCAGGAGTTTGAGATCAGCCTAGGCAACACAGCAAGACCTTATCACTACAAAAAAAAAAAAAAAAAATCAATAAATGAGCTGGGTATGCTGGTGTGTGCCTATAGTCCCAGCTACTTGGGAGGCTGATTTGGAAGGATCATCTCTGCCCAGGATGTCAAGGCTGTGGTGAGCGATGATTGTGCTACTGCACTCCAGCCTGGGTGACAGTGTGAGTCCCCAACTTAGAGAGAGAGAAAGATAGAGAATGAGACCCCAACTTAGAGAGAGAGAGAGAGAAAGAAAGAAAGAAATGTGTGTAAGTCACACACAACTAGTAAGCACAACTAGTACGCATGAAATGTAACTCAAACCCAAGCAGTTCTTTGATCATAATCACTAATGCTCTGCCTCATCTAGTAGTACAGATAGATTAAAAAATAAATATAAGTGTGCTGAATGTCATAAATGGGGAAAGAAGAGGGTGCAGGAGGAAGAGACATTAAACTGAGATCTGAAAGAATTGGTTAGGCAAAGAAAAGCAAGCAAAAGGAAGCCTGAGTAGCATATGCAGAGCTTCTGGGATGGCACGTTAGCATGACTAGAAGAATCCCAGGACCACTGGACAGTGCCATGGCTTCAAGGTCCCAGACTGAGAAGGACCTTTTGGACATTTTAAGGTTTGAGGTTTTATTTTAAGAACAGAGGGAAGCTAATGCGAAGAGTTTAAAGTAGGGAATATGGCCTGATGTTCTGAATAGAGTATGATGAATTGATTAGAAACTAAGTCACCTAGAAGTTTTCCTGATAGTAGAGATTTTGATCTGGTGATAAAGTGAGATAGGAGAGATGAGAAGAGATTCAAGAAATATTTAGGATGTAGAATAAGCAGGACTTGAGGGTAGATTGAGACAAAGGATTGAGGAGGAGTCAGTGTAAATTGCAGTCACAGCTCCAGAATTTCCATGTGAATAGCATATGTTTAGTAATGGCAGTCTGATTGGAGAGGACAGGCCCAGGGCACAGGTCTTAAATTTTCTTTTGTACAGCAAATACAGTTTTTACTTAGATTATACGTTTATTTGTGGTGCTTTGATTGAGCACAAGTAGGTTGGTGGTTAATTCCTTGAATAGGCAACCCTGGAAAAGGAATAAGGTGTGGATAGGGCTGTGTAGGAGGATGTGATCATGAGCTCAGTTTTTAAGATAATGAATTTGAGTTTTTAGAAGAAGAAGAGACAGTTCAGTCTCTTAGTGCCCTAGAAGATCCAACAAAACCTTCTTATACTCTGATGCCAGAGTGACGATTTGAGCTACCAGAATTTTGTTATATTAATGTTGTTGATATGATTTATTCATTTCAGAGAAATAACAATACCAAAAATTGATTTTTTTAATTAAAATAAGTTATCTTATTTTCTTCTTTGTTGTCAGATTATTTCCAAGACAGTATAGTAAGTAGGAACTTCATATAAAGGGAAACCTTTGTAACTAGAGAAAAAAATCAAGCTTATCAGAAGTTCATGATCCATAAAATGGAGATGACAATACTGACTACAAAGATTTTTTAAAGGAGTATATATAATGTATATATGCATCTGTATCTTGGCACATATATATAATTCATGGTAGTGCTCAATAATTAAATAAATAAATTACTGTTGTTAATATGATGGTGCTATACATAGTCATGTTTGTGTTTAGGTAAAGTTCTAAACCCTGAGGCTTTTAAATAGAAATCTACTTGTTAAGCAAAATATATCATAGCCATCCTCTGTATATTTTTAAGGTGAAATTGCCATTTCCATAATTTAGAAACAAATTTCTTGCAGGATTAGTAAGAAAGAGACGTGGAAATATAACAAAAAGACAAATACTAAAAATATACGAAAATACTTTTATAACAGAGTTTTTTCTTCTGATAGAAAACATCAAAGCACAATAAGATCCCTCCCTAAATTATAAATCTATGAATTTGAAAGACCAGAAAGAATTTCATAGCATTTCGTTGTAGCAAAGTTTTTGTTGGATAATTTCCTGCAGAGCCCTTGCATCTTACATCTCAGTGTTTCTGAAGAAGCCAGTACTAATTATTCTTGATGCTTTAGAAACTGAGGAATAATATGAGCATTCCATTAAATAAAGGTACCAGTTTGTAACATATGTCATTGCATGTTAATATTCTTTGATTCCCTAATGACTAAGTATGGTTCTCAGTGTGTGTGATTTCCATCTGAATCAAAGGGAGTCATGTACTCAAAGCTAAAATTTGATGCAGTTCTACTTTGAAATAAAAAGAGTGTTTCTACAACACTTCAAACTTGAAATGAGAACCATAACAGATGTAAAAAAAGAATTATGACAAGGGCAGCCTAATTTAATTAAGTTTTATAAATTTTAGGAAATGTCATCTTTTTTACTGGTTTCAGAGACTTTTTCAAATGTTTTAAACACAATTTTCAGATAACAATAATGAAAAGCTGAGCCCCAAACCAGGGACAGGTGAACCAGTTTTAAGTTTGCACTACAGCACAGAAGGAACAACTACAAGCACAATAAAACTGAACTTTACAGATGAATGGTAAGTTAATATTTTTGTAAAGATGTTCTTAGCCATTTTGTAGGATTGTATTAGATATTCATTTTTAGCACTTCATCATCTTTATGTTTTGTTTTGCTATAATGCATTGGTTCTCAAATTTTAGTATGCTTCAGAATCACTTGGAAAGCTTGTTAAAACACATGTTACTGGACCCTACTCAGCATTAGGTTTGGGTGGGGTCTGAAAATTTGCATTTCTAAAAACTTTCCAGATGATACTGATGTTGCTTATCCTGGAATATTTCTGATAGAAAATGCAAAAGATAATAATCACCTATTGACACTTAGTGTAAAAATAACAGTCCTAACATTTTGGAGCTTATTGTAGTCTTCGTCCTAGGTATAGGTAGATGAATATAGATAATTTTTGTTTTGAGTTTAAGAACATAATTTTGATGACACTGAATATACTCTTATTTTCCCCTGCATTTGTTTGACTTTATAATAAATATTCCCATTTTACTAGCTGTATAATAATCCATCAAATAGATGGATTTGGTTTGCTTAACCATTTCCCTTTAAGTGGGCAGTAAATTTGTTTATCATCTTTTACCAAATAAGGCTTTAATGAATACCTTTTTTTACATAGTGTTTTCCTATCTTTAAGATTATTGTTTTGAGAGATATTTTAGAAATGAATTATATCTAGATCAGAAGATATTTCTAAATTATTTCCAAAAGTCTCTTATATTTCTCCTATGAATATATAAAAGTATGTGATTTACTGCCTCCAGGTCAGTGTTCAATTATTTTTAATTTGCATATTATTTGACTTAAAAGTACTTTTAATTTTTATTTAATTATTTGCTAGTAAGGTTGAATGTTTTATTTAATGAATTGTATAGGTTCCCTTTAACGACATTTCTGAGTGTAATTATTACTCATTAATACAGTTAAATCTTACATTTAAAAAAATCATGTTATGGAGCCGGAAGTGGTGGCTCATATTTGTAATCCCAGCACTTTGGAGGCAGAGACAGAGGATTGCCTGAGCCTACAGGTTCGAGACCAGCCTGGGCAAATTGGCGAGAACTTGTCTCTACAATAAATCAAAAAACTAGCTGGGCATGGTGGTGTACACCTATAGTTCCAGCTATTTGGAAAGCTGAATTGGAAGGATTGTCTGAGCCTAGTAGGTTGAGGCTGGGGTGGCCATGAGTATGCCACTGCACTCCAGCCTGGGCGACAGAGTGAGACTCTGACTCAAAAAAAAAAAAAAAGTAAAAATAAATAAATAAATAAATACATAAAAGTAATTAAAAATAAATAAATCAAGTTATATAAGCTTCTTTCCCACTGTCTCATGACCATTTTGATTGAGACAGCATCCAAAATGTATTTAAATGTATTAATAATAATACATTAACATTAATGCATTTATGATATAATTCTTAATGTACAATATAATTAAATAGTTTTGTGAATATATAACTATACCAATTGTTTTATGGCTAATATATTAATTGCAAATAATTAATATATTGTTATATTAATATATTTAATTGTATATTAATATATGAGTATCATGTGCTATCTGTTAATAAAATATATACTATATTATATAAATAATATAATATAGTTATATATTTATTAATATATAATTAACTATATGTTGATATGTGATAATATTTTATTTATTCAAGCTCACTGGTTTTCATTTGTTTATGTGTATATGTATTTTTTAGCAAAATTTTTGGTAATGTAGGATTTTCAAATATTAAATGCCTTGTATGTTCCAAGGACTCTTCTAGACACTGGAAATGTCTAGAATAAAAAAGAAAAAACACAGATACGTCAATCCCTGTCTTATTGGAATTTACAATCTAAGTGGAGGAGAATAGACAGTAAGCCTAACAAATAAGTGTGTTTTGTAGTATGTTTGAAGGTACTAAGTACTATGGAAGAAAATAGAGCAGGTAAAAGTGATTGGGAAGCCTAGGCATCATTGAGAATGTGATATTTGGGCAAAACTTGAAGGGTGAGAAGGAGTGAGCCATGTATATATGTAGGGGAATAGCATTCTATGCAGAGAGAATACAGTTAAGAGGCTGTGGCAGTATGAAAGGTTAGAGGTGGTGGCTTGGACAAGTATGGGAGCAGCGGAGGTGGTTAAAAAGTGATTGGAGTCTAGATATATATTTGAAGGTGCAGTCAGTAGGATTTCTTTATGAGTCCTAGTGCTTGACCTAGGCAACAGATAATATCTATGGCCCTTTTTCTTGCTATATAAGATGACAGAAGGTTGTCAAGTCTTTTCTGTTCTTATGTTTCTGTATAGGAGGGGCTGACTTCATATAAAAGAATATCATTGTACCTTTTTTTAAAAGAGAAAACCATTAGTCCCATTCTTCTTTTGAATGCTACTTTTCCTTCTCTAAAAATGAACCATGAATTGTATTCTCTCATCCATCAGTTTCGTATTTGTCAAAAAAGCAATTTACATTTTTTTCTGATTATAAAAGTATTTGATGTTCATTGTTTAAAAAAGCAGAACTTTTTAAAAAAAAGTATACAGTCTTTTTCATCTGTGCTAGAATGATCTCTTGCTTTTATTTTAGTTTCTTTGGTGACATACGAGGCAATAGAATATGCTAAAAGCTTGGATTCTGAATCTGACAAGCTTGAACCTCTCTAAATCTCAGTTTTCTCACTTGAAAATGGACATATGTAATAGAACCTACTTCATGGATTTATCATGAGATTTAATGAGATTGTACAGAGAAAGCACATAGCACTAAATACATAGACTGGCTGATTTTAGGCCCTAAATAGTTGTTAGATACAATTCTCATCTTTTGTAAATTGTCTTTCAAATACTTTGCCCAGTTTTCTACTATGGTGTTTATCTTTTTCTTGTGTATTTATTAGAGCTCTTTATTTATTATAGAATTAAATGAGGATAATATCATTTGTCCTTCATTTGTTATAAGTATTTTTCCTAGTTTAGTGTTTGTTTTTGAGTTTTCTTATAGTGGTTTTGCTTTATGATTTTTGCCTGTGATCTCATGCTTAGAAAATCCTTGTTTTTCCCAGAATTAGAGGAAAGTTCTTTATATTCCTCTTGCATTTTCTATAATTTTATATTAAAAACTATATATTTCTTCTAGAATTTATTTTCCCATAAAGTATGATGTAGAGCTATAGCTTCAGTTTTTTCTCGTGGCTGTTCCTTTGTCCTGGTACCATTGATTGAACAATCTTTTCATTTTTCTGTGATTTAAAATGCCATATTAACATGCTAAATATATTTACTCAGTTACTATGTCTTTTCCTCTAATGTGTCTCTATCCCTACTCAGTACCATACTATTTTCGTTATAATAAATTATATAGGCTAAGCATTTTATTCATGCCTGTGATATAACTTTCTCAATGGAAAAAAAGATTTATTTTTCATATTAGCTTCTCTTTGCCAGAATAACTGTATATTTCTTTCTGGTTAAAAAGAAATACATGTTCATTGCAAAAAAAAAAAAAAAAATTCAATATAAGAAATTTGCCTACAGTAATTCTAAAAACTTGTGTGCAGCCCTCCTGACATTTTTCTCTGCATGTACACCCACGTAGATATACACATTCTTATTTAAATAATATACTATTATACATGTATGCTCTTTAAAAAAAAAAGTCAAATTGACTTTTTGCATTGTTTATTGAGTCAGTGCTATTTGTCTATGATTAATGTTTTTTAAGTTACTATAACTCTTACGTTTCTTTTTCTTGTTCACAGTTATTTTAAATTTCAAGAATTGTTGCATTTCTATGAATTTAATTTTATTACAAGTCAGATTGTTATACATTTTCCTTTTTCTTATTCAATCCCCTTCTTACACATATGCCGTGATTTGTCATAGAATACTCATAGAAAATTATCTAAATTGGCCTGGTATAGCCAGAAATGCTAGCAGAACTGTTGTCATCATCAGGTGGGTACTAAAACTAAAATAGAAAATATTACTGTATCCTTCTACAGAATTATAATGCTCCTCACCTGTCATATTTGAACAACTAACCAGAACAGGAAGTGATCCACAGGGTCAGTTTAAAAGACCAAAGAAATGACTGGGCTTTTGTTCAAGTATTAATTTAAAAGTAACCTGGAATAACAGAGTCTAAAAGGGCATATGATCAAAGTCTGTAAAACCATTAAGGATTTGGATATGGCAAACCTTAGTGAGGACAAGAAGAGAAACAATTAATGTAATTTACTTAAGATTTAATAGACATGTAGAAATACATACTAGATAACAGAAGCATCAAAACAATGAAGAAGCAGTCTTTTGTATTTTTAAATCTTTTTTTAAACTAAAGTGTGTTATAATAGTCATCTTGATTTGTTTAAAATGATGTTTCCACATTCTGTTAAAATAATCCTACATTTTATTTTGTATTCTGAATTTTAAAAATCTGTTTAGTTGTAAAATATAAAAATTACCCTAAAAGTTTGTTAACTTCTTGGTACACCCACTTATATTGTTTTGATGATAGGAGCAGGACAGCCTCAAGTTCTAGAGGAATCGGGAGCCACTGTAAATCTGAGGGTCAGGAGGAATCCTTGGTCCCACAGAGCTTGATGCAACCACAAGAAGGAGACAGTGAAACAAGTAAGCTGTTTATTTTGCTTTTGTCATTATAAAGCCCCAGTGTTGGTTGTTCACCTATTTTTCCCTTCCTTTTGATGCAATATATTTTTTCTTGTTTTTAATATATTACTTTTGCCTCTGTAGTCCAGCTGTGATATTGATAAAAACAGATCCAAAAGGTAGGAACCCAAGATGGAGAGATACAATGAGTATAGTTCCCTCTGTGGACACAGTGGCCAGGATAGGTGTTCCTCATACTGTAAATGGGTGAGATATCAATGCTAGTTTGAATTGTCTTTACCATTTTTATACCAAGCAGTGAAATTCACAGTATTTGTCTTCATTTTTTTAAAGCGTATAGGTGGTTTATGGAGGAAAAAAAAAGGAGTAGAATCCAAACAGGTTATGAGTGAATCTATTTCATACATGAAGTGCCATTTAGGGACTTTTTCAGAGCCCTTTTGTAGTTGAATATTTTTGCATGACCATTATATGAAATTTAGTGTCTAGCATAGAGACTAGTACATACTACTTGCTACGTGTCTAGCATAGAGACTAGTACAAATGCTTGCTACGTGAAGGAACAAATGAATTTTCTTTCTTTTTTTTTTTTTTTTTTGAATTGGAGTCTCACTCTGTCACCCAGGCTGGAGTGCAATGGCCGCTCCCGGCCACCGCAGCCTCGACCTGCTGGGCTCCGGCGATCCTTCCGCCTCAGCCTTCCGAGTAGCCGGAATTACAGGCGCGCGCTACCATGCCCGGCTGATTTTTTTTTATTTATTGTAGAGATAAGGTCTCGCCAAGTTGCCCAGGTGGGTCACGAACCAGCCTTTGCACTTTCACTGCAGTGTTTCTCAAGAGCAGAAGGACAAGAGGACCTAGCGTCTCACCATCTTTATCTCAGCTGGCCGGCCTCTATGGGCAAATGAACACCACAGGCCCAAAGCCTTTCGCCCACATTGGGCGGTATCAGGAGTCCTAGCCAACAAGGCTGGGACCTCCACAGGGAGAGAGCCCTGGCCAATCTTTCATTCACAGTAAGTCACTTCAATCAGGGCAGGGAAGGGGTCTGCAGAAGGTATAGTCCCACTGCACTACCCCCAGCCTCCACCACTGGCAGGATAGCGCTACCTCCCTCCCACCTCTCAGCAGACCTATCTCCCCGCCTGTCCAATCCCCTGGCTCAATAATGGGCTTACATTGGGCAGGGCCAGGATTCTTCTCTTCCCATAGGCTGCCACAATATAATATTTGCTCTGCTTCCTTCCTTTCCAAAGCCTACCCAATTAGATTGCTAGAGTCCCATCCAGCTCACTAAGACAGATGAGAAACTGAAAGTAAGGCAACCCTAACTGCTCATGGTGGGAAGAAAGAGACAGAATAACCCACCATCTCAGCACCCAGATCCTCTTTTCCCAAGCCTAGGTCTATATCTCCAGAGTAAGTAGAGCCACCACAGTTTTACTGAATCAGAAGAAATATTTACTGCACTGTGGTTCACAGCAAGACCTCATCTGAGTCATCCAGGCTTTTAACAGGGACTTCACCCACCTGGCCAACTGCCCGTGAAGAAGACAGGAAATCAATGCCAGTGGATGCACACACTGAAGACCATGTTTCTGCTGCCTGGGTCTTCCTAGGGTTCTGGCACTTTCAGCAAACACCTGGCAAGTCAGCAGGAGGGCTGGGGTTGGAACTCAGCTGATCTGGCCGATGCTTCTCCCTCCCCACGTTTGCAGAATCTCTCCACAGGTAGGCACCAACCAAAACCTGCATGTCTTCAGGATTTCTTCTAACCTCAATAAAACGCCAAGCTGAATGTGGTTCAGCTCACTACGATGATGTCATGGGGTTTGCAGGCCCTACTTCCTTACACAGAAGCGATAAGAAGCAAGCATCCATGGCAAGGAAAAAGAAAGGTTTGCAAAAACTCTTCACCAAAGGGCAGGCAGCTTCCACATCGATACCAAGGTAATTATCCTTCTGTGAAGTGA